>PVKH010012724.1:0-17150 GCA_004027955.1 Chaetophractus vellerosus
AAAAAAAAAAAAGGAAAAAAAAGTTAGCAAAACTAACCCAGAAACATTTTTTAAAAATAATTACACACCATGACCAAATGGGATTTATTTTAGTAATGTGATATTCGTTTAACATTTGAATATTAATTAATGTAATGCACCATATTAATAGAATAAAGGACAGCAGCCACATGATTTTCTTAATAGATATGCAGAAAAGCATTTTAAAAAATCTGATACCCATTCATTAAAAAAACTCAACAAATTAAGAATAGAAGAGAACTTTCTCAACCTTATAAACAGAATCTATGAAAACTATAGCTAATATCATACTTAGTGGGGAAAGACTGAATGTTCTTCCCCCACAATTAGGAACAAGCAAGGATGTCCTCTCTTGCCACTTTCTATTCAACATTGTACTAGAAGTTCTGGCTAGTGAAATAAGGCAAAAACATTTACACCAACTATTTAGATTAGTAAGGAAGAAGTAAACTGGTCTTTAATTGCAGATTACATGATCCTTAATGTAGAAAATCCTAAAGAATTGTTTTTGTTTCCTGGTTGCTAAAACAAATACCGTGCAATGGGTTGGTTTAAGCAATGGGACTTTATTGGCTCATGGTTTTGAGGTTAGAAGTCCAAAATCGAGGCATCAGCAAAGCGATACTTTCTCCCTGAAGACTGGCATTCTGGGACTGGCCACTGGCAATTCTTGGTACTTAGCTTTTCTGTCATATGGCAATGCACATGGCAGCATCTCCTCCTTTCTCTTCCGGGTTCCACTGACTCCTAGCTTCTCTCTATGGCTTTCTCTCTGTGTCTGAATTCCATTTGGCTTATAAAGGACTCCAGTGATAGGATAGAGACCCATCCTGATTCAGCTCGGCCATACCTTAATGGAATTAACCTTATTAAAAGGTCCTATTTAAAATCCACAGGTATTAAGATTAAGAATGCATTAAAAAATAGTACTAGAATTGATAAATGAGTACAGCAAAGTCGCAGGCCACAAGATTATACAAAAGTCAATTTTATTTCTACATAGTAGTAACTAACAACCTGAAACAGTGAAGTTAAGAAAACAATTTCATTCACAATAGTTTCAAAAAGGATAAAACATTTAGGAATAAGTTTACCAAAAAAATATGACTCATGCAGTGAAAACTATAAAACATTGCTGAGTGAATGTAAAGATCTAAATACATGGAAAGACATTCCTGGATTGGAAGACTCAGTGTTGCTAAGATACCATTATTGCCATACTAGTCTATAGATCCAACAGATCCCCATCAAGATTGCAGCACATTTTTTAAAACAGAAATTGACAAACTGGCCTTAAAGTGAATATGGAAAGATAAAGATCCCAGGTTGTCCAAAATAACATTGAAAAGGAAGGAAAGTGTGGGACAGCATTCCCAATATGGAAAATTACTATAAAGCTACAGCATTTCAGACACTGTGACATTGGCATAAGGATAGACATACATCAATTGAACAGGACTGAATCTAGAAATAATACCTTACACTTATGATCCGCTGATTTTTGACAAAGATTCCAAGGCAATTCAATGGGGGAAAGAGGACAATCTTCAACAAATGGTGTTTTTAAAATTGTTTATCTACATTAAAAAGGATGAATTTAAACACTTACCTCACATCATAAACAAATAATTCAAAATGGATCACACACCTAAGCTTAAGAGCTAAAAGTATATAACGTCTAGAAAAAGAATCTTATAGGAATACATCCTCGTGGCCTTGAGTTAGACAGAATTCTTACAGACAACAAAAAAAAAGCATGATGCATAAAAGAAAAATAAGTTGGAATTCATAAAAATTAACAGCTTTGTATTCTAAAAGAAAATGAAGAAACAAGTCATAGATTTGGAGAAAATATTTGCAAACCATATCTCTGATGAAAGACTTGTATCCAGAATAACTATAGAAGACAAACAAAGATGAGCAAAATATTACAATAGACATATCATCATAAAAGATGCATGAATCATTGATAAGCATATGAAAAGATGCCCAACATCATTAGTCATTAGGGAAATGAAAATTAAAACTGCAATGAGATACAACTTCACACTCACTAGAATAGCTATAATGAAGAAGGCAGATAACACCAAGTTTTGATCAGGATGTGTAGAAACTGGACCCTTCATACAGTGTTGGTGTGAATGTAAAATGTTTGCAGCTACTTTGGAAACAGTTTCTTAAAAAGTTAAATGTAAACTTGTCGTGTGACCTAGCTATGCCACTCCCAGAAGTCTATCCAAGATAAATGAGAACATTCATCAACAAAAAGACTGTACGCGAATATTCATACCAGCACTATTCATAATAGACAAATATTGGAAGCAATCCAAATGCTCATCAACTGATGAATGGACAAATAAAATGCGGCGTATCTATACAATGAAATGCTACTCAACTGAAAGAAGTGAATTACTGCTATGTGCTACAACGTAATGAACCTTAAAAACATTACGCATATGCGAAGTGAAAGACACCAGACGCAAAACAACATATTGTATGATTCATTTAAACGAAATGTCCAGAAAAGCCAAATCTATAGAGGCAGAAAGCAAATTCCTATTTTTTGAAGTTGAGGCTGTGGATGGGGATTGACTGCGAATTGGAATGAGGGGTCTTTCTGGGGTGACAGAAATGCTGTAAAACTGGATTGTGGTGATGGTTGCACAACTCCATAAATTTACATAAAAGTCACTGAATTGTACATTTAAAATGGGTGAAATGATGGTATGTAAATTATACCTATTTATGTTGTTTAAAAGTTGGCATACTGATTCCAAACGAAAGAGGAATTAATTTGGGGCATCAAAACACGACAGATTCCCAGAGTTCTTGTTCCTCAAACTCTTTCTGCCGTCATTGTTGGGAGTAGTAGGGGTGTATGGAGACATACACAACTCCGGGGAGCAAAGGTGCCCATCATCTTCATTGCTCACCATCATAATTTTCAGTTCTCTGCCTGGTGGGTACCTGAGGTGATTGCACTGTCTGGGCACCTGTGGTTGAATAGAACCATGTGACTACTCTGGCCAATCAGTGGTGAGTGGAGGTGAGTCGTTTCTGGGCTGAGTACTGAAATACCAGCACAAGAACCTCTTTATGATCAGGGAACCCAGCAATGTTCCATAAGCCTGCTACCCTGACAGCCAAGGTCCTAGGCCAATGGTGATAAGAAGAGCCCCTAGCCAACCTGTGCAGGACCAGTAAAAACCTTTGCCATAGTATGCCCCTGGCGATTGTTTGCCACAACAGTCTATTTTGACTGATACAAGACAACCAAATTGGAACCTAGTAATTTTTTATCTAGTTCTTAGCAAAATCAATTGTCAGTAATGATTATAGAACCATTTATTAATCAACTGCTATGTACCATAGGCTATGCAAGATACTTGGCATATTTCTAATTCTCAAAGTATCACTTCCAAGTAGAAATTACTTTTGTCATTTTACATATGAGAAAACTGAGTCTTGGTGAGTTTCAGCAACCTGATTAAAGCCATATAAGCCTATAAGTTGCTGATACAAAACCCATTTACCTACGTACTCAGCAAATATTTGTTCTTGTCTATTGCCTGCTGATCATATGCTGGACACCAGGGAGACGAGGGTGAGAAAGCCAATCATAGTTTCTCCTCTCTCAGAATTTAGATGCTTCAGAGCTAACACATTGCCTCAGCCTTAGCCCTAGAGATCAATTCAGTTGTCTAAGGTAGGGCTCCCGGCATTAGTGTTTTTAAAAGCTACCAGGTGATGCTGTTACACACCCAGGACATGAAGCACTAGTTTGGAGTCCAGCAGACCCAGGCCTTTTGGCTCCAAAGCCCATAAGAGCCAATCTTACCGCACAGTCTCTAGCTTCTGTACAACCTGCACCAGGTCTGACCGGGCCAGGGCAACCAGCCTGGCCTGCCACGATCTCCTCCTTTTCCTCCTGCAGACCTCACCATAGTCATCCTTGGTTTCCTCAGCCATCTTCCTCGCTCCATCTTCCAGGGAGTTCTGTGTTAGAACAGAATGTCTGAGCTGTAAAAACTTCAGCAATAAAGATTGGTGGCTTTCTAACATTTTTAAGCTCTTGATTCCTCTTTTTTCCTAATTCTTATATGAAAGCATGGCATATGATGTAGGTATTAGCAGAGGCCTGAATGGACTCAGGGGTGGGAGCCAGTTGTCTTTGCCCTCTTCTGCCCCTCCCCCTTACCTAGGCCAACTCTCTCAAATCACTAGGGCTCTGAAGGAGGCAGTTTGGAAAGCATTGCCACAGCTCTACTCCCTTATTCTATAGGCAGGACAACTATAGTCCCAAGAAGGGACTTCCTTCTTCAAGGTCCCACAGCTGCCTGAGTGGTAGACACTGAGATGGGAACTAGGACTTCTCATTCCTTGTCCAGTGCTTTTCCCACCTGTGGCAGTTTGAGATTATTGTATGAATTCCAAAAAGAGAAAGATTGTGTTTTAAAACTAATCTGTTCTTCTGGATGTGACACCCTTTGATTGCATTGAATTTGGTTGAGAGTCCTTTGATTAGATTACTTGATAAGATTGATTTAGGGCTTTTGATTAGACTATGCCAGTATGGCATGACTCAAGTTGAGTCTCTACCCCCTTGCTGGGTATGATATAAATAGAAACACACAGAGAGACACACAGACACAGGAAAAGGAAGCTGCCATGTTTGATCCTGCCATGTAAGAGAGAGGACTAGAGGATCATTTAAGCATGAAGCTTCAAGAGGCTGGGCTCATGGAACAGCTCAAGAGGAGATGATGAGCCTGGAGGGGAAGGCTGAAACCTTAGCAGAGATCGGTAGCCATCTTGCTTCAACATGTGGCAGATGACTGGTGAGAAAGCACCTCTGATGGTGCCTCAATTTGGACTTTTCATGGCCTTGGAACTGTTAGCTTTTACCCCAAATAAATCCCCTTTAATAAAGCCAACACATTTCTGATACTTTGCTTTGGCAGCCCTTTGGCAAACTAATACACCACCATAATATGGAACTTCCCAGGCCATGTTCCCCTTAGCATCTACATTGTTCCAGAATCTGAAAATATCCAACTGATGCTTGGGACACTAAGAATAGTGGAGTCAGGCAGGGAAGATTTTCTGGAGGAGGGAGTGGCTGAGCTGAGGCCTGAAGAATGAGTTGGTGCTAGGTAGGCCAAGAGAGTAATTTAGCTTAAGAAAGTTGTATATGCAAATGTCCCGAGGTGAGAGAGAGAAAGAAAGAGATAACTTATGTTGAAAATAAGCACAGAAGACAAGTGATAAAAGCTGAGGCTGGAATAGCAACCAGCGGCCAGATTGTGAATGACATTGAATACCATGCTTAAAGAGTTTGGGCTTTTGCCTGATGAGAGTGACCTGAACAAATTATATGTTGTAGAACATTCACTCTGGCACTTGCGAGTAGGATGGTTTAAGTTGACCTAGACCTAACACAGGGAGCCCAGTTAGGCTGTTGTACTAACACATAAAAGGGAGGATGGCACAGAAGTAGAAGGGAGGCGGAACAAAGTGGACAGAATGAAGCCAAAAAGGAGGCGATACTGGCAGGGCCTCATAATATTGGGGGATGAGAGAAAGGAAGACACCAAGGTTGTCAACCAGGTCTCTCCTTGGAGCATCTGGAGGGATGATGGAGCCATTCAATGAGACAAGAAACGTAGGAGGAAGGGGCAGTCTGAGTGGGGAAGAGATGAGGTTAACCCATCAGTCAGATGCATTTGTCTGCATATATCAGAAAACTAGATCCCAATTTGTTGAAACAATGTAGGCATGTACTATCTCATGTTACTAGGAGTTTAGAGGTAGGGCAGTTTATGAGCTGCTTAATTCAGGAGCTCAACAAACTCATCAATACACAAGTCCTGTGATCTCTTTGCGCTGCCATCCGAGGTGAGTCTGTGAGTGCCCTCTCATAATTGCAGGACGCCCTGGCAGCCCTAGGCATTATGCCCACACACACCAGTGCAGAAAAGGGAGCTAGCTGTTCATCAGATCTCATTTTTCACAGCTAAGAAGTCTTTCTCAGAAGCTCTATTCTCTTTGGTGAAATTTGGAGACTGGGATGACCATGACTGGCTTACATCAATCAGAATTTACCCAAGTCAATTGTGGGAGAGGTGGATATTGGAACAAAATTAGGACTCCGCCAGCATGAAAGAAGGGGAGAATAGGGGAATAGGCTTGCCAAGGTCTGCTACGGCAGAGTAGCCAAGCAGCCAGGCAGATAGGTTCCAGCATCCACGAGTCTGTTAGAAACCAATGGACTGAGCCAAGGCTCTAGCCCAGCAGGGCATTTCCTAGGGCATCCTATTGGGAGCAGAGCCTATCTCTGCAAATGAGACCCCTGGAATCTAAAAATGAGATCTGGAGAGGAGTGCCGCAGTCTGGAAATGGGGAGTTATTGAAGGTGGACCCTGTCACCTAATCCAAACAGGAATAAATATTTCCTGGGGCATGGAAATCTAGAGCTTTCTAGATTTTTCCCACTTGTATCATTCCCACATCCCGTTCTTACCCTTCAAATGAAATCAATGATGCTGTCACTCCTCTTCAGGTAGTCCTCTGAGTGGCAGGTATGTTATCTTTCTCTGGGGGGAAGGGCTGTGGACATTTGTTGTACAAAAGAAGTCCATCCCCACGTGCTGAGTGCTGTGAAGGAATGGAAACATTTGATCGCTTCCCTCAAGGAGCTTACAATCTATTCCAGATATAAATATGAGGCTATAATTAACATTACTCCTATTTATGGAATATTTACTAAATTCCAGATACCATGTGAAGGACCTAACATATATTCTATCATTTTCTTCTCACAACAACCTAATGAGGTATTGTATTAGTCAGCCAAAGGGGTCCTGATGCAAAGTACCAGAAATCTGTTGGCTTTTATAAGGGGTATTTATTTGGGGTAGAAGCTTACATTTACCAGGCCATAAAGCATTAGTTACTTCCCTCACCAAAGTCTGTTGCCACATGTTGGAGCAAGATGGCTGCTGATAGTCAGCCTTCCTCTTCCTCTTAAGGTTCCATGGGTCCAGCTTCTCCCAATATCAGCTGTAGGCTGGGATAAGTCTTGTCTCTCTCCCAGAGCTAGTTTCTCTCTGGGTTCAGCTGCTCTGGTTTCTCCACAAGGTCAGCTGTAGACTAACAGGCTCTCTAGCCTTTGCCTCTCTCCCCAGGGCTTGATTCACTCCTGGCTCAGCTGCTCTGCTCTCTCCCATGTGTTTATTTCCTGGGCTCTAGCTTGAAACTCCAAACTCTCTTCTCTGCCATGTCTTTTCTCTGTGAGTCTCTGCCCACCAGGGGGCAGGGATGTGATGTCATACTGACGTGGCCCAATCAAAGCCTTAATCATTATTTAATCAAGTAAAAGTGAAACCTCTGAATCCAATATAATCTAATATGCCCAGAGGAACAGACCAGTTCACAAACATAATCCAATATATCCCACTTTACAGACAAGCAAACAGCACCTCAAAAACAGTGGGACATGTTTAAGTTTAAAGGAGTGGCAGAGCTGAGACACACACTCAGCTCTGTCTGACATTAACCACTGTGTTCTCGCCCCCAATAAGTGGGAGAGAAAATATCTATTGGAGTTTGAGAAAGAGAAAATTTTGTGGGTGGGGTAGGGATAAAGAGCAGATTTCCTGAAAGGAAAGTACTTTAAGGAAGCTCACCATGAACAATGACTAGACTTTAGTATATGCTTCCCTCTTGCCCCCAAGTTAGGCAGTGAGACACAATAGAGGACAATGAATCTCCCAAGGTCATTCCACAAGTCACTAGCCAAGCCTGGCATGTCACTCAAGGTTCTGAGCTCCCAGATCACTGAACTGAGCGGTTGAAGCAGTTACGGTCAAAATAAATTTGGAATAAAACACCTAAACCTGCAATAGCTCCCCTTCTTTCCCTTTCCCCACTATGTCCTCTGCCCCCACCACAAATAACCCTCTTATTCCCTCCTCCCCAATCCATAAACTGTCCCAGAAAATGCCAGGATCTGAACACCATAATGGCCACGGGGGGCTCGGTCAGCTTCTTTGCCTCCCGGCTGTTCTAAACAAACAAAGGGCAGTGCACAAGTTATTAGTAAATACCAAGGCTTAGTTTATTGTATAAAACTTCAATCCAACAAATAAATGAGCCATCAAGTTTGAATTTATGTAGCATTCAAAACACATTAAAGCCATTTGACCATGACAAAGGCCTTTCCAGCTTTGAGTGATGAAGCCAGCACTGCAAATACCCTTCGGATGAGGCGGTAGGCGAGGTCCTTTCAGTTTGTCTCTGGGGACTGTCAAGGTGGAAGGCAAAGGTTCTGGCATGCTCTCTAAAGAATTCTCAGGGAAAATCCCATCCTGGCTAACATCTCCTTTCTCTGAAAAAAAGGATTTATAAGCCCATAGCAGCCAGAATAATTGCGGCCACTCAGCTGGGGGTTGGCTAGCTGACTGCCACTGGGCCCTCATTTACCTTGCTGTCCCCCGGAGAGACACCAGAGAATGCACGGGGCACATTAAGGAATGCTGACTGCTTATTCTGTGAGCTTCCAAGTGCTGTCATGGCCTGTCGCTGAGCGGTTTCTCCATCTGCAAACTGGCTATATTGACTCACTTCAAAGTGGGTTGTGAGAAACGAATGCGATAATACAGGAGAAAGCATTTTATCAACTCCACAGCCCTGTTCATATTACAAATTATGTGGAAAGACAATAGTTCAGTCTCATCTTCTCATTCTATCTTAGTTTTTTTTCCCTTTGTTACAGGCAATGGAAAGTTTCTCATTTCTGCTGGTGTTTTTGCTAGCAGCTCTTCCAGGGAGCTGGTGGGGCCTGCATCTGCTATGAATAATTGCAGGAGCTCAGGAATTGACTCATTGGAGTTGAGCTCCACCTGGTCAAGGACTGAACCTCCACATAAACAGACAATTCTCAGACAGGCCTCCCCTAGGGATGTGGGGAGGGTAGGAGAAATTGTATTTTTGTGGTCTGCTTCCCAACCCAACCACCAATCTGCACCCAAATGAAGATAAAAGACAACCCTACAGGGACCCTTCTCCAAAAACAAATAAAAAGTAGAAGTTCAATGAATCTGTGTAGAAGGGCTTGGGGAGGCAATAGTCATTCAACAGTGACTGGGCACCCAACATGCGCCAGCACTGTGTTGGCCAATGAGTTACAAAGATGACTAAGACGCAGACCTTGCTCTCAAAGGAAATCAGACATAAATAGATGCACCCAGTGAGTGCTCTGGCTAAACACTGTAACAGTCAGCTATGCCTTAAGTAGTCCCATTCCACCCTCTTTGCTTCAGCGCCTTTAGGGCTAGCACTGATTTGTATATATGAGTTTCAGGCCATTTTTAGCACTTCTTTCTTCCACCTGCAGGGCCCTGTGTCATTATGTCTACAATCTCAGCTTGGGGTGATTTATCTGGGTGAATGTAACATAAGGTACATCCCAAACGAAATACTCTTCTGGAAGGAACACTGGATGCTATGAGAAAACTAAAAACAGCCAAGGACTCGAAGAGCACATTGTAGAAGAAAAATAAACCCAGTCCTTGGCCTACAGATTTCTGAACTTTTGTATAAGAGCTGGCAATAAATTCTTATGGTGCTATATTCTCAATCTCATTTCATCCTCACGGCAATCATGAGAAAAAGATATTAATATCCCCATTCAACAGCTCAGGAAATGGAGGCTCAGAGTAAATGTCTTTTCCAAGATCCATGCTAGTAAAATCAGGATTCAGATTCAGATCTAACTGACTTCAAATTCGACTATGAACCATTCTCTGTGTGCCCCAGTTCAAGTCCTTTTATCTTGGACTACTTTTGAAGGAGATGCTTTGAAAGTTAAAGCTCAAGTGACGGGATGAGTGTAAAGGACCTAGAACCATACCTGGAACCTACTAGGTGTTGAATATATGATAACTACTTCTACTATTATTATACTATAATTCCTATTATCATGCCATGGGTGGGAGCTCAGAGAACGGAATCCAGCTCTGGTAGAAGGCACTGGGGGAAGCCAGGAAGATTATTAGTATAGCCAGGGCAGGTGCCCAGCCCTAAAGAAGACAGAATTGTGAGAGTTCCTGAGGCTACCTATGCAAAGGAAGGCAGACCTTTGTATTAAGCAACAAGGTCCCCATAGTGTGTCCATCCATCCATCGATCCAACAAAATCTTTCCCAGCACTGCTAATACAATATCTTTTCTAGCACTGAGTATAAAGTGATGAACAAAACAGACGCAGCTCTAATCCCACGAAGCTCATAGGTGAATAGGACAAACAAACAAGTAGGTAAATGACATTACAAATTGAAAAAAGTGCTATAAAAGTGACATACAGCAAGCTATACCAGAGAACAGCTAAGGAAGGAAGCTGTTTAGAATAGATGGCCGAGGAGGACCTGTCTGAAGAGGTGACATATAAAACAGAATTGAGGGAACCAGCTGTGGCTCAATTGGTAGGGCTCTGGTTTACCACATGGGAGACCCCGGGTTCAGTTCCCGGGGCATCCTGGAGAAGGCAAGCCACCGCGAGCAGGCAAAAGTCGCCGCGAAGCAGGCAAGCCACCGCGTGGTGAGCTGACTTGGCGGGATGCCGCAGCAGTGGGAGACAAGCAGACACAGAAGAATGCAAAGCAAATGAACACAGTGAGAACAAGCAGCAAGGGGGGGATATATAAATAAATAAAAATAAATCTTTGAAAAAGAAACAGAATTGAAAGAAAAGAAGGAGCAGGTGGGGAGAGTTGAATTAAGACCTGCCCTCACAGAGCTGCCCAGCAGGCCACATAATAGCAAATCTTGTTGGCAAAGCAGCTCAACTGCAAGCCTTCAACCGATGTTGGAGCAAAGCTGGTGAATGAACTCCCTACATCGTTGGTTCCGAAACTGGTCCTAAAAGTGACCCAAAGAGAGCCCCTTCTGGGGAACTGGGATATCAAAAACATGGACATGAGTAGAGGCTGATGAGTTGGCATCCAAATTTTCCCCAAATTCCAAATGGGACACGTTGAGTGTGGGGCATGGGAGTAGGTCTGGGGAACCCGGTGAGGATGGGCCACCTGGTGACCTCTAGTCAGACTGTTTTCCAAAACCCTAAAAAGAGCACTATTGCTATTTACATTTCAATGTAAATCAAGCCGACTTTCAACCAGCAAGGCTGTGTAAACTTGTGCTTAATGTCAGGTTTATATTAATATTTGCATTAACAAGATTGATCGTTTACATAACAATGCATACGTAAAGTCTGGGCTAGGTTTGGGATTACACACATTTGCATAATGTTTACAGATTGATTGATTAAACAAACTGTGCATAAATCCAAGTAAACTGCCAGCTGTTTGTTTATTTTTTCTAGTGGGGCTTGGTAGCCTATATCTTAATAAATGGGCTAAACTGGACCTAAGCCTTCTATCATAACCTTCACAGAAGATTTACTAGTTCTGAGAAGTAATTTTCACCGGGAGTGAGATGAAATCATCGGGGCTATTTTCCTCCTTAATCTCCAGCGTAAAGTAGTAAGAGGGAAGACACCAGGCTTAAACTGTGCTCTATCAGAGGTAAAACCAGGCCCCAGGTGGAAAATCCAGGCTCAGGACTCCTCCCTCAGCCCTGTGGCTGAGAGGCTCTTAGACACGGTCAGGCTCCGCAGGGACCTTCACAGGTCAGTTGAACCTCTGCTGCCCACTGGCCCGGAGCAGCGAGGCGGCCAGCGCCGCTGCCTTTTGCGCCTTGAGCACCTCCATCTGGCTCAAGAGTGCTCAGGTCCAAGCAGAGAGGAGCCCGGAAAAGGGCAAAAGTAAAAGAGATTTCAGGAGAGAAAGAAACAATGCAGACGGAAGTGAAAACGAATGAATTTTTAAAACATGTTTTTAGTTATTTTTTGTTCCTCCAAGAATTCTGCTAATCACGCCCTCAGTCCATGCACTGCTGCGCGCACGCCTTGATTCCAATTCTTCCCTCCCCGTCCCCTAAAGCGGCACGCCAGCGAGCCTGACGTGTGTTTGGAGATGCAGGTACCTTATAAAGTCCCTGCTGCTGTTTTCAGTGTATGCGTGTTTTTAACGTACTAAATGGCATCGCGCTGACAGTCTCTTGTTGTTCTTTTGTGAGTTAAGCATGTATCTGGACTGTAGGCTTGCAGCCCATGACCTCTCGGGGCTGGATATGCTCCGTGCTCACCCACTGGTGTGCTCCACGTTTTCACATCAGGTTGCCTCCAGCATACACTACCACGGACGGTGCTTGACCAATATCCTCCCATGTGTCTACCTGGGGAAGCCAGAGTTCCCAGTTCACGCACTCAGGACAGGATAGCTATCCTATGGGGGATGTGTGTCCTTACTCTCAGTAAGTTCTACAGGATAGTTCTCGGAGTGGTTAAGATAGTTTATAGTCCGTCAACAGAGCGTGAGGTTCCTGGTTTTCCCATATCCTTGCCTTGGTAGTAACTGGCTATTTGTGGAAAACGGAACGGTGTAGAGTTGTATCTATCTCGCTGATGTTTTAATTTTCTGTTGATTTACTACAAGTGAGGTTGAGCATCTCACCATGTACTTGTTATGGTTTCAAGATTTTCCCTTTTGTGAACGGTCTTCATCTCCTTTACCCGTTTTCTACTGGTTTTCCTGTCTTTTCCTTGTTGACTTACAGAAGCTACTTGCATATTCTAGATGCTAATCCCTTGCTGGCTTTCTCCCAGGCTGTCACCTTTCTTATAGCCTGGGGACCTTTGCTGGACAAAGCTTCTTAATTTTGATGGTGACAAATCTTCAATTTTTTATGTATTTTGGGACCACTATTTTAGAATTTCTTTCCTACCCTTAAGAACGCAAAGATAATGACGTCCACTTTGCTTTATAGGAGGGGGTTTTAACCTGGAGGGCATTAACCTGGAATTCAAGGAGTCAGTGAACTTGAATGCAGAAAAAAATATTTTTTTCTCTAACCTCTAATAGACATTGAGCATTTCTCTCAATTATGAATGTTGCCAACAGACCACAGAATTATTAGCAGATTTGATTTAGTCACCAATATAGTAAGTATGTTTTCATTTACATTACAGTTATTGCAGATATCGCCAGTTTGTTTATGTGCATCATTTCAAAATTGCTATAGCTATTAAATCTGCTGCTAGATCTTATCATTCAATGCTTTAATAAAGAAGCATCTTTTACTTCACAATTTCTTTTGTCACCTACATTTCAATATAATTGGTTTCCTTTGTAGTCCTACCTCTTTCATTTTATGCATATATAAACATTATTCTGAGAAGGAGTCCTTAGGTATCCTCAGACTGTGTTACGAAACAAGTTTAGGACTCTGCTTTACAATTTTGCCTTTCACATTATGGTATTACTCTGAAGTTCCTCCTTGTATAGGATTTGATTCCGTCTCACACCACATGCCAACACCATTTGCAGAGTAATTCTTCCTTCCCCCACTGATTTATGGTGTATCTGTGTTTTGATAAAGCTTCCGTGCATCCCTAAGCCTGTATCTGAGTTTCCTACCTATCTTTATCTAGTCCAAGATGATTACCACACTTGTTTTTATTACTATGATTTGTAGTATGTCTAAATATACACAAAGGTGAGTCTTTCCGCTTTGTCTTTTTTCTCAAATTTGACTTAGTTATTCAAGAATCTCCATTTTTCCACATAAATTTTAGAATAAATTTGTCAAGCAAATATCACATCCTGCCAGGCTGAAATTCTAAAATACAGAGGGAGGTGGGAATGGGCAGAGACGAGGTATACCTGTGGCGTTTACACATTGAGATTTGTTTGATATTTGGCTTTTAAAATTGTATGTTAATTTCACCTTTTTTAAATATAATTAAAGAAAGACATTTAAAAATAATAATGAAAAGATGCATGGTTTAGGATTATTGAGTTTTGAATGAAAAGACCTAAGCTCCCCACACTCTATACCAGGAGTCAGCAAACATTTTCTATAAAGGGCCAGATCGTAAATGTTTTAGGCTTTGCAAGCCCAAGCTACTCAACTCTGCTCTTGCAGTATGAAAGCCATCATAGACAATAAGGAAACAAATGAGAATGGCTGTGTTCCTATCAAACTTTATTTATAAAATTAGGTGGGCCAGATTTGATCCATTGTCTGCCAACCCATTTTATACCACTTGGAGTACCTGCCCCCCCACACACACACACATATAAGTAGCAATGGCTTTTATTTTGAAATTCATCAAAGAATAGAAAGGATCATTTTTGATAAAGGACCCAGATCTGTGTGGGTCTGTTGTGCTCCTTGCTATCTCAGCATCATTTTATTTATTTATTTATTTTTGTTACATATCCCCCCCCCTTTCTGCTTGTTCTTGACATGTTCATTTTTGCGTTCTTCTGTCTGCTTTTTCTCCCCCCGCCCGTTGCAGCTACGTGCCGAGTCAGCTCACCGCGCAGGCGGCTTGCCCCGCTTGCGAGCGGCTCTCGGCTCTGCTCGTGGGCGGCTCTGCTCTGTTTGCAGGTGACTTGCCCTGCCTGTGGCGGCTTTGCCCTGCCCGTGGTGGCTTTGCCCTGCCCATGGCGGCTTTTTGCCTTGCCCACAGCGGCTCTGCCCCGCCCATGGTGGCTTGCCCTCTCAAGGCGGTCTGCCCGCTCGCAAAGGCCCCGGTAACCGAACCCAGGGCCTCCCATGTGGTGAACCGGTGCCCTATCCACTGGGCTACAGCCGGCCCCCTCACAGCATCATTTAAAAAAAAATTTTTTTAAGATTTTATTAATTTCTCCCCTCTCCCCCGCTCCCATTGTTTGCACTCACTGTCTGCTTTCTTTGTCTTGCTCATCTTCTTTTTAGGAGGCACCGGGGACCACACCCAGGACCTCCCGTGTGGGAGGAAGGCACCCAATCACTTGAGCCACATCTACTCCCTGCTTGTTGTGTCTCTCATTGTTTCTATTTATTGTGTCATGTCATTGCATCAACTTGTTGCATCAGCACTCCACACCAGCCCACCACATCAGCTCATTGTTTTGTTCATCTTCTTTAGGAGGCACCAGGAACTGAACCCAGGAGCTCCCATGTGGTAGGCGGGCACCCAACTGCTTGAGCCACATCCACTTCCCAGCATCATTTATGATAGATGAACTATAAACAACCCAAATGACCCATGGTAGGAAAATGCTTAGGAAAATTATGGTAAATGGTATTAATAGAATATTATGCAGCCACTAGAAATGTTTATGAAAAAATTTAATAACATATAGAAATATTTATGATATAATGCTAACTTGAAAATGATAATAAAAATGCACATAATATATAGTTTGTGCTTTCAAACACATGTGGAAAAACCTAAAAGGAAAAATGGTAGGGACAGTTAGCTCTTATTGCATGAAATTATGGATGATTTTTATCTTCTTCTTTATACTAATCTATATTGTCTGTATTTTCCACAGTGGAGCTGTATTATTTTTAATATCAAAAACAATTTTTAAAGAAATTTTACAATATGGCACTCACAAAATAGTCTGGACAAATTCCCTCAATGTCAAGGAGCACTAAGTATATGGACAATGGAAAAGCTTATTTACTCACATCCCAATAATGCAGAATGTGTGACAATTCAAACCAAAGCCAAATATAACTATAACCTTTGTGTTGAAAAGGCAAGTATTAATAAGGGGCAAATGGTTCCGATTTTTTTTTCGATTTGAGGGTCTCTTAACAGGGCCGTACATGATATGCTAAGAGGTTTCCAAGAATTATCTCAGTTCCTCTTTCCAATAGCCCTCTCACATATTATTATTATCATCATTATCATTGGCACTACTATTCCCATTTTACAGATGAGGAAACTGAGGCTTAAACAGTTTACGTACTTTTTCCAAGCCCTGTCTATGTAGAAATGCAGGTAGGATATAAATCCAGGGGTGTCTGATGCTCAGCCAATCACTGGAGAAATGAAAAACTCTTTCCCAGTACTTAAAAAATAACTATTAGAGGCTTAGTCTTTGCATCAGTTGAGGTGCTAGTTTCAAGTGGTTATTAACTATTCACTGAAGCAGTTCCCAACAGGAGCTGTATTTGCCAATACTTGATCTGGTTCTCTTTGTATTCTGGTCTCTGAAAGGCTGTATGTCATTAAAAATATTCTCTAGTCAGTCCTTTCACTAGTACAGGCAGTAAGCCTTCCTCCTGGCTCTCCCCTTTGAGTCCCTTCTGATTCAGAATTTCGGGGTATATATCTTTCATGTGATGTACTGCAGTGGTTACAACAGAAGGGCTTTGAGTTTGGAGGTCTTCCTGGGGAAGTACCCCCCTTTACTTACTCACTTATGCTTCAGCCACACAGACTTTTTTTTTTTTTCAGGTACCGGGGCGGGGAATTGAACCTGGGACCTCGAATGTGGGAAGCCAGCATTCAACCACTGAGCCACATCAGCTCCCCTGAGTTGGCTTTTTTGTCTGTTTGCTTTTGTTTGTCTGTTCTTAGGAGGCACCAGGACCTCCCATGTGGGAAGAAGGTGCTCAACTGCTTGAGCCACATCTACTCCCCCAGACTTCTTTAATGTGGTTTCAACACGCCCAGCTCACTCCCACCTCAGGGAATTTGCACTCGCTGTTCCCTCGACCTGTAATACTTTCCCCAGATCTTCCAATGGAGAGTCATTATCAGGACGAAGCCACAGTATTATCATCCCAGAGAGTCCCTTCATGATATTCACACCTAATATCTCACCCACCCCCCAACCTCCTGACCCAGCACATGCCATCCCACCACTCTGGTTTGATAAATTGTATTCTTTATAGCACTTCACACTATGTATAACCATCTCATCAATTTTTAAATGCTTGGTTTTATCTCCCCCATTATAATATTAGATCTGTGGACAGAAACTTTGTCTGGCATATTCATTGCTGCATTCACCTAGGAGGTCCCTCAGTAAAGATTTGTTGAATAAACTATCCCATTCAATCTCCCCAAACCCTATAAGGCAGGTCCTACTCTACAGTTGAGGGAACTCAGTCTCAGAAAAGTTAAAAAAATATATATGCCCAAGTCACACAGCTAAAACCTGAAGAGAGCAAGGATCTTGAACTCTGCCTCCCATGTTAAAAACTGTGAATGGTAAAACAGGAAAA
>PVKH010012725.1:0-17142 GCA_004027955.1 Chaetophractus vellerosus
CCTCTCTGCCCCTGGTCTCTCTGTTGCTTCTCTTTAGGGATTGCCTTTTCCAGTACAGAATGGTTTAAAAGTCCATAGAATAAACACTATTTTCTTACTTCATTGTATCATTCACAAACTAAAAATAATTATTGTTATTTCCAAAAGTAATTTGAATATTCAGTACTTTCAAATGAATTCTTGAGGCCTAGGGAAGATTCTTCTAAGGGTTATAGGAGAAGTTAATCTATCCCCTTAAGAATACCCTCTCTGTCCTACATACACACACACACACATACACACAATCTATCCAATAAACATCATTCCCCAAGTTCATATCTTTTTGATATTCAGTCAATGTCAGACCTTGACAGGGATGCTCAGTGTGAAGTGGGTGTGCCCATCCTCATTGACCAACCTTAGCACCTATAGCCTTTAGTTAGAGAGATAACTTTGCCTGACACCAAGTGATCTGGAAAGCATCAAACCTGGGCAGCTCAGCTGCTCTTTAACACTCATGTGTGTCTCAGTTTTATGATAACCAGAGCAGAGTGGGATCTTAGAGGTGAGCACTGCCAGTATAACCAACTCTTTAAAATAGAAAAGAATATGTAGGGAGCAATCACATGGCAATATTAAATATTATTTTTTTCATTATGTTTTCTAATAACTCACAAGCACCAGTAACCATAAAAGCCTTCATAATGTGTTTATTGAGACCAATAATCAGTGCAGGATGGAATTTTCAATATAACATGGGTAGGCTCTCTATGAAAGTGGCATAGGGAACTCTGCCCCTTTGCTGGAATATAAACTTGACTCCCTCTTTAGGGCTTTGAGGTAGTAAAACACAAGAGAACTTCCTAATGGAAATGAGACCGTTCTCATTAAATTAAATGAGACCATTTAATGTGGGTGAAAGTGATTTAAAATTCACACACCTCCTGAAAATATGTTCTTGATTTACTTTTTAAAGAGTAAAATGGGTTTAGTAAATATTTCCAGGTATAATAAATCATAAAACATTTAACACCGATTTGTCAAATGTAGTTTACACGAACTAGCACTTAGTGTTATTTATACCAGACTGAATGAAATGGCTGATGTGGTAGAGGATTTTCTGCCAGTTAGGAAACATGCAAAGAGCAAAACATTGTGCTGGTTGGTATATTGGTTATAGAAAACTACATGACCCTCCATTTTCCCCAAAGTGCTTACAGTCTGGATAGGATGTTCTAGCAACAATACAACGCATGACAGGAGATAGGCCTGTCCAGACCAGCTAGGTTTCATTTAAACCAAGTAATCCAAACCAGCCTTTCTTATCCAACTCCACCCCTCACCCCACCTGGCCACCATCCATTAAGAAGGTCTCAGACCTCTAGAACTGTTGACCTAAACTCTGTCTCATTTTACCTTGTACTCTGCTTCCAAAACTTTCAGGATTTCAGAACTTGATATCTTGTCTTAGATTACTTCACCTTATCTTCTGGGATCAGCTTTTGGGTCCAGTCCTCAAATGTGACTGTTACTTGCTTCTTAGACTTGTATAACTTGAGCTTCTCTGTGTGACATCTTGGTGCCATTCTGTTCACACCCTGGGACCCTTCCCTGATGTAGGCTGACTTGGTTAATGCCATCACTCAATCTCCCCCTGTTCTGGAAATCATGCAGATTCATGCAGGTGCTATAGGGGTTTGCATCTGTTTATTCAGAAGTTAAGGTAGGTCATAGGGGAATGGAGGACATTTTGGTCCTTGGAAGGCTATTCCCCTAGCATGCTGAAAAATTGAAGTCTTAGAAAGGAAGCAGACTATGCCCAGATAAAAGACCACAGTATCAACATTCAAATGTTTTCTAAAATCATAAATAACATCTTCCTCCTTAGCATAGGCACCAACCTGTCATCTTGGACAGAGCAGGGTTTCAACTATCAATGTCATAAGGCCCTGATATAGTCCCTCAACTCTCAGTGATTTCATCATAAATAGGACATGATTTGTTGCTCTATGATCACAAATTCCAGATTGGTGATTTTTATCCAGAGAAGACTTTACAATAAGGGCTTGAATTCTAGGGGAGAAGAGTTGAGTTATAAGGAGGAGACGTCAGGACTTGTTGTAAAGTTTGGCTTGATATGCTAGAATCAGGAGATGCAAGGGAAAATGTATCCTCTTATGAAGAAAAATGGAGATGAAGAATATGGGCAACAGCAGGTTGTTAAATCACTTTTCCTATTCATTTCCTGTAACTTTTGTTTTTGTTTTTGTTTTTTTTTTCAGGCAATACCAGGGATTGAACCCAGAACCTTGTTCATGGGAAGCAGGTGCTCAAGCCCTGAGCTATGTCAGCTCCCTGTAGTTTTTTAATAGGCATCTTCTTGGCTGGGATTTGCTAAATCTGAGGGCTTCAGGTTATTTTCCACTGGAGCTCTATTTAACAGTGCTTTTTTTGTGGGGTTAAAAAAAACACCAAAACTCTAGGAGTGGGGAAAGAGGTTCAGAATAGGAAATGGTTGGGAAAGAGGTTCCAGGATCCTAGCCAAAGGAAGTCTATTCACCAATGGAGCCATAGCTTTCTATGTCAAATGAGTGCTCTATCCAACACCAGACCTTTTTTTCTGTTGTATTTTTTCATCTGTGTTTCTCTGGTGGCAAATGAGTAAACAATTAACCTTTTGCCTTGCTGTAGGATCCTTTTATCACCAAGATTATAAATTTCAACAGGAAATTATGGTAAGACTAAGCCTGGGTTATAGGCTAGTCAGACTTTCTTTCGTGGTCTAATCTTGAAGACATAAGGTGTTCTGAGCCCATGGAAAAATTATGCTATGGAAGATACTTCTGGTGCCTATGCCCACAGCTCCTTGGCCCACCTTTGATTTCAGCTGTAGCTCTGGTGAACATTTTCAATTTAGCTTGTAAGGTCAGCACCCACCTCAAGAATGTAACTGATTTCTTTCCACATTCTAACCCCAGAGCCCTCTCCATTGGCAAGGGAGTTTGATTGGCACAGGAGCAAACACCCTGAGACTACAGAGAAGTTAATGCCTATAGAGAAAACCAAGCTCCCAATCCTTTTTATAGACATTTCTGGATACTTATCAGAGGTTACAGCAGAATCAAATTCCATTTTCTACACTGGCAATTCTTGCCTTGTTTAACTTGCACCACTACCTCACATCTGTTCAAATAAACTACCTGCACCCAAGTACTAGTATTAAGCTCTGCTTTTAGAAAAAGCAAAACTAAGACCTATTCTAAGCCGTCTGATTTTCTTTCCCAAATACAGACACACACACACACACACAATACACACATGTACAAAAAAAAAAAGAAATCATATACCTCTTACCTCTTCATGAAGTTATCATAATATATCAAAACAAGAGTTCCCTCAAGTTATTAGGCAATGAAAATCTATCTTTAAAAGAGACAGAAAGGACATCCTTCTCTTCCCTTGAAGGATTAATTCCTATGGTAATTATCCTCCTACTAGAAAACCAGACAAAATATATGATAAAATGTTTTTTCTGACAATGGTAAATAAGCAGCACAGCACTAAACCCCATGAAAAGGGAAACAAACCAGGTGAGTCCTAAAATTGCTGCAGAATAAACAGCAGGCAGTCAACTTCTAAATCGCAAAAGAACTACATTTGAATACAATCCCTTTCTGAACTGCATTTTGTCTGGAGGCAGTTTCTAGAATGCAGTTTGGAAAAGGTTAACCCAAACAGAGCTTAACAGTCTTGCTAAATAGAATAAATGGACATTACAAAGTTTGGGGAGGTTAAGATGTCTAGAATTTACAGGGCAGAGTACCAGAGAAGTGGAAGACACACGCAGTGAGATCTCTGAAGATCTACAGAGGGGTCCCCTCTGAATCTTGGTTAAGTAGTGTTGTGGACATACATAAGTAGAAACTCCCTGAGGCCAGTGAAAGAAATGCTGGAAAATGGTAGACCAAACAATTCCTAGAGCACCAAATGAGAATCAGTATAAAAACCTTGTAATACACAAGGTATTTGATATAGCCCTCAAAAGTCTTTCACCTTTGTAGTGGAACTAAATTATCACTATAATAAAGGTTACTCTGGATCTGACTTAACACAGATTAAAAGCATGCCTCAAATGTATCAAACTGATATAAAATAACTTAAATACATGCCAGAAAAATTTCAACTCTTCAAAAGAATACAACAATATCCAACACTCAACAATATAAAACTCACAATGTTCAGCACCCAAACAAAAATTAAGACATGCAAAGAATCAAGAAAAGATTCTTGACCCATGATCAAGAAAATATCCAGTCACTAGAAACAGACACAGACATGATGGAGAGGATGAATTAGCACACCAGGGCCTTAAAATAATCTATAATAAATATTTTAAATATGCTCAAGGATGTAAAGGAAGCATGTATGTTATGAGGAGAGAAATAGAAGGTATTAAAAAGACCCGATGGAAACTGTAATGATGAAAAATATAAGGATGAATGAAAAATACAATAGATGAGATTAATAACACATTAGATACTGACAAAGGAAAGATTAAAAACTTGAAGAAATAGCAATAGAAATATGAAGCACAAAGAGAAAGAAGACGTAAAAACAGTTATGAGAACATCCATGACCTCTGGAACAATATCACATGATTTAAGATAGGTATAAATGGGAGTCTCCAAAGATGAGGGAGGAGAAAAACTATTTGAAGATAAGGTAACTGAAATATTTCTAAATTTTATGAAAACTATAAATCCACAGAACCAAAATATCAATGAACACCACACAGAATAAATATAATGGAAAATAGAACAAGGGATATAGTAATAAAATTACTCAAAACCAAAAATAAAAAGAAAATCTTAAAAGCAGCTAGAAATACCACTACTGGGTATCTCAGAAGAACTGAGCGCAGTGACATGAACAGACATCTGCACACCAATGTTCACGGCAACATTATTCACCATTGCCAAAAGTTGGAAACAACACAGGTGTCCATCAACAGACGAATGGATAAACAAACTGTGGTCTATTCACACGATGGAATATTATGCAGATGTAAGAAGCAATGAAGTCATAAAGCATATGACAACATGGATGAACCTGGAGGACATTATGTTGTGCGAAGCAAGCCAGACACAAAAGGACAAATACTGTATGAATGCGTTACTATGAACCAAATATATTGTGTAACATATTGTTTGATTCAAAAAAAATTTATCTGTATCCAGTACATTTAATTGAGAAATGTATATATTTATTCATCTGTGTTTACTTTTTAGTTTTTACTAGTTTATATTTTCAATTATTAAATGTACAAAATAAAGTTTAAAAAAAGCAGCTAGAGAATAAAGACATAGCAGGTACAAACAAATATATGAATGGCAGAGTACTTCCCAATAGAAACTAGGCTCACCAAAAGACCATGAGAACTTAAAGAAAAAACACAACAAATCAAACTCAAAATCTATATTAAATGAAAATATCTTTCCAAATCAAGGGTGATACAAATATGTTTTCAGACATCAGATCTGAAAAACAAATAATGTTAAAGGGAGCACGTCAGGGAAAGGACACTAATTCCAGATGGAAATTTTGATCTACATAAAGGAATGAAGAGGGCCAGAAATGGTAGCTAGATGGATAAATATTGCATCAGTTTCCTATTGCTGCTGGAACAAATTACCACAAACTTAGTGCTTAAAATTATGCAAACTTATCTTATAGTTCTGGAAGTCAGAAGTCTGAAATGGGTTTCACTGGACTGGACTAACATCAAGGTGTCAAAAGGGCTAAATTAGTTTCTGGAGGCTGTAGTGTAGCATCCATTTTCTTGCATTTGCCAGTTTCCAGAGGCAACTCGCCTACCTTGCATCATGGTCCCCTTCCAACTGCAAAGCCAGCAATGGCGGGTTGAGTCTTTCCCATAATTTTATCTCTCTGGTTCCAACTCTTCTACTTCTCTTCCTCTTTAAGAATCCTGATTA
The DNA here is from genome assembly GCA_004027955.1 of Chaetophractus vellerosus. NCBI lineage: Eukaryota > Metazoa > Chordata > Mammalia > Cingulata > Chlamyphoridae > Chaetophractus > Chaetophractus vellerosus. The sequence continues at coordinate 5,973 of PVKH010012725.1, forward strand.
TGTTGGTCTGGCGTGGATAACCCAAGAGAATCTCCTGTTTTAAGGCCATCCAATCAGCAATCTTAATTCCATCTATAGTCTTAATACCAGATTGCCATGTAATAGAACATATTTGCAGGCTCCAGGGAATAGGACTTAGACATCTTTGGGAGGCCATTATTCTTTCTACCACAAATATAGAATACATTTTTCTTATTTTTTAACTCTTTTAAAAAGTAACTTAGTGTTTAAAAAATAACAAAGTATTGTGGAAAATGCAAACAAAAAATATCTTAATTTAGTTCCAAAATTATTAAGTGAAATAAAAAAGGGAAATTTATAATGCTAAGGAATACATTTCACTATGAAGATAAAATGGTTGTGAATATTTTTGTACCCAAAAACATCTATGATCACACCAAAAGCCTAGAATTTTTAAAAAGAACGAGTTTAATAATAAAACCTGAAAATAAAATACCAATACCTCCTGAAAATTAAAAACAAATAAAAATTTTAAAGAACAACACCAATAACAATAAAACTTCTCTTTTAACTCTGTTGAAAAAAGAAATCCAAAAGGGATTCTGGAAAGATGGCAGCATTGACACTGTAGTTTTTTTGTTTTGTAATGTCTACAGTTCCCATATTAAAAAAATGAGCAACTAGATAGCAAAACAAAATTCCTATGGGCAACATTTATTTATAAATCCAGGTGACATGGTATGCCTTGAATTCCCAAATGCAACAATGTGAAGACAAAGTGCAGCAGATCAAAGTGAGCATAGCAGCTGAAGTGATGTTTTGCCCAATTCAGAAGTAGGTGAATGCAAGATGCCCACAGTACGATTTGAAGGAGGTAGTTCAGTCTAATGCCTTTAAACTCTCAAAAATGGTCAGTTAGAGCAGCCTTCCAAGACAGGACTCTACATTGATGAGAAACTGCTGAGAGTGTAATCAAAATTCAGCAGAAAGTGACGAAAGAGATGAAGGCAAGAGAAGGTCCATATTATAATGGGAAAGCAGAACAGAAGCAGGAAATCTCAGAAAGCAAGCCATCCTGTATTTTAACACTATGCATGCACGCACACATACACACACATACAGCCCAAAATAAATGAATGAATTCTGTATTAGTCAGCAGAAGGGGTGCTAACGCAAAATACCAGAAATCGGTTGGTCTTTATTAAGGGTATTTACTTAGGGTAGAAGCTTACAGTTAACAGGTCATACAGCATAAGTTTCTTTCTTCAACAAAGTCTGTTGCCACATGTTGGAGCAAGACAGTTGCCGACGTTTGCCAGGGTTCAGGCTTCTTGGGTTCCTCTCTTCCCGGGGCTCTACTTCTCTCCAGGCTCAGCTCCTCCGTTTCCTCCACAAGGTCAGCTGTAGACTATGAGGCTTTCTAGATTTTGCCTCTCTCCACAAGGCCAGCTGTGAACCATTGGGTGAATGTCTTGTCTTTTTTCCTGGGGCCTTCTTTCCTTCCTCACCACCAAGCTCCTCCGTGTGCTTACTCCCCTGGGCTCCAGCATTAACACTCAGCATCAGAACTCCAACATCAGAACTACTCCAACTCTGTCCTCTGCCATGTGTTTTATCTTTGAGACCCCACCACCAAGGGGCGGGGCTCAACACCCTACTCCAATCCCTAATCATAACTTAATTACGCCCAGATGAACAGACCAGTTTACAAGCATAATCCAATATCTATTTTTGGAATTCATAACTATATCAAACTGCCAAACTGCTACAAATGGATAGATAGAAAGATAGATAGACAGGAAATAAAGAGGAGAAATTTTTAAAAAGAAGACAAAACAATGAACAAAAAAATGGAAGAGGGAGTTCTGTGGAATTTAAAAAGCTATCCTTCTAGAAAAAAATTAAAGCTACCCATGCCTCCTTCTAGAAAACGAATTCCACATAAAAATGAACAAAATAAAAGTGTCAAATAAAATCCCAAACAAAGTTATTTTAAGAAAAGGAGGTGGGAGAGAGAAAGAGAGAGAGAAAAAGAATAAGTGGTAAAATAGCATTTTGCACATTTGAGACATGCTCAAAAGATAGTTCAAAACTGTAATTTACTATTTCAAAGCAAACATAGAAACATTAAGAAAATTTAAAAAGACACAGCACTGCTTAAATAAAAAATAATAGCATGTAATATATAACATTTAATAATAATTACGTAAGAGCAACATAAATTAGTGTTATAAAATATCAGAAAAGAGATGATAAACTCAGGAAAAAGCAGAAATCAAAGAAAATCTTATTCCAGAAATGAACTAAGTTGGAAGGAAAAGAAAAACCAACAAATACGATAAATAATGCCTTAGGAAAAATAGAAAGCTAAAAAATAAAAAGGAAACTATTTTAAAATATATAAAAGAAATGGAGAGGAAAAAAGGATTTTAGAAAAAGTGAAATAAGTTGAAGAGAGGCAATGAATATCTAGTAGATAATAGGTTTCCTTGAGGAAGAAAACAAACCAAGGGAACAGAATAAATACTAAAATTCATAATACAAGGAAACTTTACTGGAATTAAAAAAAAATAAAAGTATTTAAGACTGCATATTGAAAACAACACACCATGTATCTGAGAACATTGATACAGAATGACTAACCCGAAAATATACTCTAGTTAAGTTACTGGACTTTAAAGAAAAAGAAAATATCCTTTATGCTTTTAGGCAAAACAACAAATGACAGGCAAAAAATAAAATAAAAGATTGGTAGCAGATTTTTTGACAGCAGCACGACACCAGAAGAAAATGGAGTTACATATTTAGGACGTCCAAGTAAAGAAAATGTAAGGCAAAGATTCTATATCCAGAAAACTTGACTTTCATATATAAAAGACATAAAAACTATTAAAAATAGTGGGTAGAATTGGGAGAGCACATGTGAAAACATTTTTAAACTACTCTCAGTAATTATGTTGCCAAGAGTAGTAGTATAGTTAGTCTGAGACTGTTGCCTGTGTAATGTTGAACAAAGTAAAATAGTAGTTTCTGGGATAATTTAATTAATATCCCCCATGTCCTTGAGAATTAGGAAATTCAGTATGGAAGAAAGGAAATGAATAGATGTAATAATGAAAAGTTTTAGGGGAAACAAAGTAAGACTAATTTGAACTGGGATTATCATCTGAGCTTCTGAGCGGTCCACAAAGTTTGGCTATGCCCACCAACAAGACTCCCCATTGGTAATAAACAGTGCTACCCCTTGGACAGTGATCTTGAAATACAATTTTTCTCTAAAGGAAACCAGGTTCTTGTTGGAATGGCTGGTTCCAGATCTGGGGCAAGAAATGTACAAGGTGACCCTGGAACAACTTGTCATACCAGAAAGCCAGGAGGCTATCAAAAACTACCAGAGTTGTGGCAAAAAGACCCAGGAACCAACATAAAGAATCTTTCACTGACCAAAAACAGGACAATGTGAGCAAATGATAACTGCAGTTGATGGAAACCCACCAAATATGTTCAGGTCCATGGATTATGATGATATATATAAAAAAAAAAACTAACTGATAACTCTCAGAGGATAGTAGTTAACCAATCAAAACTGGTAAACAAACAGAAAGATTGAAGCATTTGTCCTGTCTTTCTATTATGACTGTAGATGAGGATAAACATCTCTTGATAAAAGAATCACAAATAACAAATGAAAGAGAAATGATTAATTTAGATGGCTGCCATTTTGTAGCCCCATGGACTAATGGATGTAGGCAATGAATATCGATGGCTGACAACACCACAAAAGGAGAGTCAGTCAGATCCTGCCTCTGATGAAAGAACACAAACCATCCCTTACAGTCTTGCCAAATGGATTGAACACAAGTCTGATCCGGCTGCTAATTTGAAGGAAATACAAAGGCCAGAGGAATGTGTTGAACTGCACCAAAAGTACACAATCAGCAAAATCTAGACTGTGGGATACTTTACAAGTCACGTGCTCCATTTTCTTTAACAGATAAATTGTTAGGAAAAGAAAGGGATAAAAGGCAGATCTGTAGATTGGAAGAATGTTAAAGAGGTCAAATTTTTTTAATGGGCAAGACTAAGCTAAGTCTAGGATGCATGTGTGTGATAAAAATCCAAATGAATTCTGAAGACTATCTTGAAAATAATGACAATGAAAGTAATATGTATCAGACAGCTAAAACAATGTTTAAAGGACAATGTACAGCTCAAAAATACTTATATTAACAAACAAGAAAGAATTTAAGAAATAAAATACCCAATTCAAGGAGTTACTTACTAAAACAGAAACTTTATTAAAAATAAAACAAATTAATTTGCAAACATAAATTTTAGAACTAATACAACAATTCAAAAGCTGAATCTTTGAGAAAAAATAAAATAGAGATGAGCTATTTAATAACTTAATCAAGAAAAGCAAAAGGAAAATTCATAAATACACACACTAAAAAAGATATAAATGGAAAAAAGTAAAAATAGAGAAGAAACCAAAAAATATCATATGCAATGACTTTCTCAACTTTATGAATATGTTAAGGAAGCTTGATAAAATGGATGATTTTCTAGGGAAATAAAAGATACCAAAATGACTACAGTCTTCTACTGACTGTGGAAGAAATGGAGGACGCTAATAAAGAACTATTTTCCTTCAAAATCTCCAGCCCTAGGTGGTTGGATGTACAAGTAGCCTCTACCTACCCTGAAGGAAAAAAAAGAAAACACATAATTCTAGTTAAACCATTTGAAGCACAGGAAAAAGAAAGCTCTCACCTTTTAAATCATCAAGCGTAACATTGATAACAAAACTCTATACAGGGAAGCGGATGTGACTCAAGCGATTGGGCTCCTGTCTACCATATAGGAGGTCCAGGGTTTGATTCCCAGGGCCTCCTAGTGAAAGCTAGCTGGCTTGTGTGGTGAGCTGGCCTGTGCAGGAGAGCTGGCCCGTGCAGAGAGCTGGCGCGGCAAGATGATGCAACAAAAAGAGACACAGAGGAGAGACAAGGAGAGATGCAGCAGACAAGGGAGCTGAGGTGGCACACAAGAGATTGAACACCTCTCTCCCACTCTGGAAGGTCCCAGGATCAGTTCCCAGTACCGCCTAAAGAGAAGACAAGCAGACACAGAAGAACAGACAACGAGGGGGGAGGAGGAGATAAATAAATAAAATAAATCTTAAAAAAAAACCTCTATACTGAAAACTTACTTATGATTATCGATGCAAATGCTAAACACCAGGAAACAGACTCCAACAATTCATTTTAAAAAGTACATTATTATCTAGTAACTTATTTCAGCAATGCAGATAGTTCAATAATAAGAAAATTAATTATTGTAATTCATGTATTAATAGAGCTAAGGAAAACAATCTTATAATTTTCTTGATAGATTTTGAGAAGGCATTAGGTAAAATCTAACATTTATTCTTCATCTTAAAAATAATTGAAGAAAACTATTAAATGGGAAAGATGAAACTATTCTCAATATGATAAATTCTCTCTCTCAGCACATAAGCCAGCAAAATGCTTAATGGTAAGGCACTAGAAATATTGGCCTTAATATAAGAAAAAAAGCCATGATGTCTGCTATTATCACTAATACATATTTTAATATTATTTCTTGGTATTAGCAAAAGCAATTTTGGAAAGAGAAAGAAATTCAAGTTACAAAAATTGATAATGAAATCATAAAATGACTATATTTTGTTGGTGTCTGAATGAAAAATCAATATATAATCAGTAGATTTCATATAGACAAAAAAAGATAAGGAAGATAAGAGTCCATTTATAATAGCAGCAAAAAGAAAAACAGAAACAACACAAAATGTGCAGTTTTCCTATCTGAATATCTTAAATTTTCCTTAGGGACAGAAAAGAAGATTTGAACAAACAGCAAGTCATAACATATTCTTGCATGGGAAGATTCAGCATCCAGATCCTGCTAAATTAATCTCTAAATACAACATAATACCAATAAAAATAGCACTTTTTATTTGGAACTAGACAAGGTGGTTCTAAAGTTTTTTATGGAGAAATAAGCAAGGAAAAATTGACAGGAAAGCCCTGAAAAGCAAAGTAATGAAGATGTACTAGAGAGAAAAGAACATTATTGTAATTAATTTTACAATACAGTATTATAGATTCAGTAATGAAAATGGTGTGGTGCTGGCATTTGAATAGTGAGATAGATTATTGCTCTAGAATAGAAAGTAAAGGAATAAAAACAAATATATATGGGAATTTAGTTTTACTAGAAATGGTATTTCAAATTTGCAGGGAAAAATAATTATTGAATGGATAGTGCAGGAACTCAGAGGTAGCCATGTGCAAAACAAACAAACAAAAATCAGTAGATCCGTACCACACATTTCATTCAAAATAGAGTCCAGAAAGATCAAATATATAAATACAAAAATAAAATTAAAACAATAAAATTTCTATAACAAGGACAATTCTCTTACAGTTTTTGATTAGGGAAGGGTTTTCTAGCTAAGACACAAAATCTAAAAGCTATAAAAGACAATTTTCCTAGATTACTTGAAAATCTTTTGAAACTGCACAGCAAAAATTATTATATGCAAGTGAACAAAAAGACATTGGGGAAAAGTACTAGCACCTTACATCACAAATAAAGGATTGATTTCTCTAATATGTAAAGAACTCCTACAAATTGTTAAGAAAAAAGATCGATATGCCAATAGAAAAATGGACAAAGGGAAATTCTCTGAAAAGGGGGTACAACTTGTTCTCCAACAGGAAAGAATGTTTAGCCTCAGTAACAATAAGTGACTTGAAAATTTAAAACAAACTGAAAATCCATGTTTCATGTATCAGACTGTCAAAAATTAAAAAGGTTGATAACATACTCTATTTGCATAGATGTGGGCAAACAGGTATACACATACATTGCTAGTGGGCTTATATATTGGTTTAGCTTCTTTGAAGGACAATTTGTCAACATACTACAAAGTTAGACCTTGTATACTACATCCTTTGACCTTGTAATTTCACTTCTAAGAATTTATCCTAAATGACAGCTACCCATACAAACTGCCTTATATAGGGGAGCGGGTGCAGCTCAGTGGTTTGTGCTCCTGTGTCCTATATACGAGATCCTAGGTTCATTTCCTGGTACCTCCTAAAAGAAAATGCCTTATATATAATTTTACACAGTGCAAATGATTTGTGGTAGTAAAGTTCAGAAACAACCTAAATGTCTATTAGCAGGGGACAGGTTAACGTATATTCATGCAGCCATGAAACAAGGCATAGGAAAATCTTTATATATTTATATGAAAAATTTTTCAAGATAAATTGTTAAGTGAAAAAAAACCAAAGCTATGTGATTTTTCTGGAAAATACTAAGGTTCCCAAATAGTGAGAACAACATTTTACCACTTTGTAAGCATGTATGGAGATAAGAAAAATACACACACACACACACACACACAACCAATATATATGTGTTACATGTGTTTATATAAATATGTGTATGCATGCATGCACACATCTATACATCTTTTCTTGTAGGAATAAAATATCCCTGGATAAAATATTCCCAGAGAACTATTCAAGAAACTAATATTATTTTAACATGTGGAAAGGGAAATTGTGAAGCTCTGAGGCAGGTTAGTGCACGGAAATGGAGAAGACAAACCACAACATGGCTGACAGACAACATGGCTGCCAGACTCAGCAGAGATCCTGACCTTGACCTGGAGGTCCCAGCTGGGACTCTTTCCAGGGCTGAGGGGAGGCCCCGGATATTCCAAACAGGCTTCACCATTGGTCCTCACCACACCAACATCAGTTGGGGCCCCTCCCCTTAGCATTAGCGTGGGAAAGAATAATTAATAGGTTAAAAGGTGATCACACAAGACAAATCTCGCTCTCTCTGCCTAGAGGACCCCGCATCAAATCTTGGTGCGTATTTCTGTCCTTCTCTCCCATTTCTTAGCAAGCTCTGTTCCTTTCCCCCCATTTCCCAATAAATTGGCATGTTCTTAAATTCTTTTATGCGACATAGTCAAGAACTTAGAGGAATCCAACACTTCCCGGGCTTCACTAGAGAGCAACAGTAGGAAAAAGACTTGTGTTCTATACCCTTTTTGAAATCTGAACCATGTGAATGAACTAACTTGAAAATTATATCTGTATATTCATCTATATACATTAAATATATAAATATAAATTATATGGCTGTGCATGAATATTCACACATTATATTCATATGCATGAAAAATACATAATATTAATAGTAAGTATCTCTGGTGGTTGTTGGTGATGTTTTACTCTTTTATATTTTCTAGGTTTCCTACAGTATCTTTATAATATAACCACAGAACTATAAATGCCATATTTAAAAGATTAGAGCAATCCTGGTACATGGAAAGAAAACCCTCAAGAATGAGAATCAAGGGAACTGGGTTCTGGTCCCATATCCAACACTTGCCAGCTAAGTTCCATTCAATGAGTCTTTAAACCTATTTGAGTCTTAGTATTCTTATCTGTCAAACAAGCGCAATGCTGCTTACTATGGTATTTCTGAGTTTTAAGAAAAAACAAATGAGAACATTGTGTGAAAATGTGTATAAATCATAGCGTGACAGAAATGTACAGTAACATTACAGCTAATGATGTAGGAAACATTACCAAAATATCCAATTTCTCCATTTCCTCGTTAAGACACAAATTGCGCAATGAGTTGAGCAAAACCGATTAAGGTCTCCACCAGCTACTAGGCAATTGAGCTCTGTCCTCCAATTATTTCCATTTGGAAAGTGGAAAAATGAAAGAACAATGAAGAAAATTTTAAGGGAAAAAAAAAGTTCCACTCAGGAGATAACCTGCCCTCATGCTTTCCCAAAGCCAGACGTTACCCCCCAGAAGCCACACTCAGTTCTAACCATTCCATTCTGCCAGCACCAGAAGTGTTTCTACTGCACAAATTAGTTGCATTGTAAACACAACGTTTTGGGCCCATCTGTTTGCTGTCTATACTCAGAAAAATTTGAATGGACTCACTGCACAGTCCAGAGCGCCCCTGTAAGATTCTCCTCTCCACCACAATTACACACACGAGAGCCCACATGCACACATGTGTACACACATTTAACTAGATATTTTTAACTCTGCAGAGAGTTACCAGAGAAGATGCTGAAACCATGAAATAATAATAGTAATGTCAGCAGGAACATGGGATTGGAGCTCAGCACTGCTTGTTAAACAGTATATCGTTTCAACAAAAACAAGGCCAAAAGATCAAAAACAGTTCTGAATCAGTGTCCAAAAAGCTCCATTTTTAAGTAACGGTTTCAAAAGAGTTTTCCCTTAACATCTGAGGCAACAAACCAAACATGGGTAAGCAGCTGGATTCTCCTCACCTTGGCCAGCTCTCTGGCTCCTGGCTCGCTGGCCCTCTGGCTTGCACTCTCTCCCCAGCCCCACCCCATCCCTCCCTCTTTCTTCTTTTCAGCTGTCAGGATCTTTCAGAATGTGTAAGTGGAAAATCAAGCCGTTGTAAGTGCTCAAGGAAATATGTTCCCTTAGTTCACAGACCAGTGAATGGCCAATCTGCTTCACCATCCAGGGTGTCTCCAAATATCTTGAAAGAAGTGACAAAATGCTAAAAATAATGGAGAAAACATATTTAATTGATTCAAGTCTTTTCTTTATATCATTCAGAGCCCTTTAGAGGAAGTCAAGATGGGTTGAAAAATAAGCCACCAGAAATATAAAAGGTCAGAGCTCTTTGCTTTGGGCCTATAGGAGATTAATTTAGTGGTACGATATATAATGGTTAGAGTGTGGTCTGGGAGTTATATACTGGCTGGGTTCAAAGCCTGATTTCAACACCTGTCATGTGACTCTGAACACTTCTGTAAGCCCTGTATGCCTCTTTTCTCTATCTCATGGAGTTACTGTGAGGATTGAATGTAACTACCCCTAATAAGCATTGAGCACAATGCCTAGAATGAAATAAAATTTCAATTAATGTTAGCTGTTAATTTAATTATTGTTAGTGGTACCCCAACAGAAAATGACTATCTGGTCCTTGAACACCTTGCAAGATTTAATATTCTTCCTTAAGCACCTACACCAAACATCTTATTACTGGACACTATAGAGAATCTACCTCTCCAGATAGCAAGCTCTATGTAGCTTATTGTTGTCTCAAGTTTGGAGGCTCTGTCTGTCAGCCTGGACCATCAACATGTGCTCAGAAAAATGCATGCAAGCAGGCCAAAACCTTGTCTTCCATCTTGCAGTGACGAATGCTGACGGGTTGGTATGCTGCGTTCAATTTTTATGAGACTAGCTCTTCTGTTACTGCATTCCAGCTCATCTCTGAGCTTCAACAGATGAGTGGGCCATGCAGGAGTAACACAGAACACACTGCTTTGTTTTGGTGTCTTAACACTTCAGACAGATGAAAAGAATAGTCCTTAAACTGGCCCATTTCTGTAGACTGTGTCTTCAATAGAACATACTTCATTTTTTCCATGAGTACGACCAAATGACCTGTTGGTAAATGTTTTAGGGAACAGATCATAGCAAGAAAACTAAAGTCATATTTGAGTTTATGGAGATACCTAATTTTCCATCACTGAGAGATGTTCTTCTTTATCTCCATGCATGTTATTCATCAAGGCATCTTGACACTATTTACTGGAAAGTAATGGTACTGTTTACCAGAAAACTAGTTTAATCTGCTACTCATTGTTTTCATCAGTTAAATAAAACTGACCTTTCATCTTTACAATTGTGCTTCCAACAAAATTCTGCCAAAATCACTAATGATCTGTGTTCCTTAGACAGCTGTAAGACATTCTCCGTGAGTTAAGGAATAGTGGGATTGTCACTCCATTCAGAGATAGAAAGGCTCACCCTTCCAGGCCCTGTTAGCAGGTTGGCATTCAAGCCAACTCACTGGGATTCAGGACAAAGAGGAGACAAAGGTAAGGAGCTTACAAAAGAGAAAGGCCTAGATTAAAAGCATGCAGCCACTAAGACTGAATCAATAATGCTCAGAGTCTCCGAGTCAAAGGTAGAGTTAGCAACCAACTGATAAAGTCAAGGTTTGCAGAGTTTCACGCTGTAAAATGAGTGTAGGTATCAAGCCTAGCTGAAGACCTGCCAACCCACCCTTTCACGAAGAACAATATCAATATGGTACGTAATCTTATTTTAGTGCCCACATTGATAAA
>PVKH010012726.1:0-11186 GCA_004027955.1 Chaetophractus vellerosus
CAGGGAAACAGATGTGGCTCAAATGGTTGGGCATCCATCTCCCATATGGAGGGACCTGAGTTTGAGCCCCAGGACCTCCCAGTAAAAATTTAAAAAGAGAAAAATATAGAAGGCGTGTGGACCACTAGGCCCCATGCATGGGTGTGCCACCAGACCCCGTGCATGGGTGAGCCACCCAGGCCCCATGAGTGGGTGAGTGCCCCAGGACTCATGCATGGGTGAGCTGCCAGGCTCCCTGAGCCATGCAGGAAGATGATGATGTAACAGGAGAGTGACACAAGGGAGAGCCAAGATAAGATGTGCCAAAAAAACAGGACCAAAGGTGGTGCAGGTGGTAGGACAACTCTCTCCCGCATCAGAGAGTCCAAGGATCGAATCCCAGTAAAGACAGGAGAAGGATGAGAAGAGAGAACAGGAAATGGACACAGAGAGTTGTCCAGAGAATGGACACAAAAACAGCAAAAATGGGGTGGAGTGGGGTAAAAATGGATAAAAGTAAATAAATAAATAAATCCTTAAAGAAAAAAAAATGTATAGGGGAGTAAGATATGGACTATAGTTAGTAATAATACTTTGATGATGTTCTTTCATAATTTGTTAACAAATGCTTCACAATAATGCAATTTGTGGTGGGGTGATGTATGGGAGCCCTGTATGATGTTATGTATGTTTGTTTTGTAAGTTCACAATGTTTACTGAAAATTTATAGTTGATGCATGTTCATGTATGAATAATATACTTCAATAAATTGTTTTTAAAAAGAGAGAGAGAGATAAAGTCTACTAAGAAGACACTGGGTGAGCATAAAGAACAATTTGAAACCCTGCAAAGAAAAGTAACAGAGCTTATGGAAATGAAAAACACAATGGGTGAGATTAAAAATACATTATGGGGCTGGCTGTAGCCCAATTGGTAGGGTGCCAGTTTACCACATAGGAGGCCCCGGGGAACTGAACCGGGGCAGACCGCCTTGAGAAAGCAAGCTGCCACAGGCAGGGCAAGCCCCTGCGAGCAGGGCAAGCCGCCGTGAGTAGGCAGGCCGCTGCATGGTGAGCTGACTCAGCAGGTCGCCGCAGTGGGGGGAGACAAGCAGACACAGAAGAATGCAAAAATGAACACAGCAAGAACAAGCAGAAAGGGGGGAATATGTAATAAAAATAAAAAATAAATCTTAAAAAAAATACATTATATGGGGAAGCAGATGTGGCTCAAGTGATTGGGCTCCCATCTACCATATGGGAGGCCTTCAGTTTGGTACCCGGGGCCTCCTGGTGAGGGTAAGCTGGCTTGTGCCCATGGAGAGCTGACAGCCTGCACCCATGGAGAACTGGAATAGCAAGATGACGCAACAAAGGGAGACAAGCAGACACAAAGGAAATGTGCAGTGAATGGGCAGAGAGAGCAGACAGAGAGCACAAATGGCAAGTGGGGGGGGGGATAAATAAATAAAAATAAATCTTTAAAAGAATACATTAGATGAATATAACAGCAGATTTGAATTGGTAGAGGACAGAAATATTCAAATTGAGTACAGAACATCTGAACTTGAAAAGACAAGAGAATAGAAGGAGAAAATAATGGGAAAAATGGAACATGGTCTCAGGGAATTGAATGACAATGCAAAATGCTCAAACATACACATTATTGGTGTCCCAGATGGAGAAGAGAACAGAAAAGGGGCAGAAAGAATAGTTGAGGAAATAATGATCAAAAACTTCCCAACCCCTTATGAAAGACATAAATATCAATATCCAAGAAGGACAACACACCCCAAACCGAATAAGCCCAAATAGACCTACCCCGAGATAACTACCATTCAGAATGACAAAGATCAGGGATAAAGTGAGGATTCTGAAAGCAGCAAGAGAAAATCAATGCATCACAAACAAGGGAACCCAACAAGACTAAGTGCTTATCTCTCATCAGAAACAATGGATGCAAGAAGAAAGAGGTATGATGTATTTAAGGTACTGAAAGAGAAAGACTACCAGCCAAGAATTCTATATCCAGCAAAACTATCCTTCAAAAATGACAGTGAAATTAAGGTCTTCTCAGACAAAAACTGAGAGAGTATGTTACAAAAATACCAGATTTACAAGAGATACTAAATGAAGTGCTACAGCCTGAAAGGAAAAAACAAGGGTAAGGGACTTGGAGAAGAATATAGAAATGAAGAATAATAGAAATGGTAACTTAAAGAGAAGAAAGAGAGACAATATTAAGATATGACAATGGAAAGCCAAATGATAAAATGGACAAAGTAAATAATGCCTTTACAGTAATAACATTGAATGTTAATGGATTGAATTTCCCAATCAAAAAACATAACTGACAGAATGGATAAAAAAATATAAGCCATCTCTATGCTGCCTAAAGAGACTCACATGAGATGTAAGGACAAAACCAGGTTGAATGTGAAAGGTTGGAAAAAGATATTCCATGTAAATAGTAACCAAAAAAGATCTGTAATGGTGTTACTAATATCAGACAAAATAGATTTTAAATGCAAAACTCTTATAAGAAATGAAGAAGGGGGGGCCGGCTGTATAGCCTAGTGGATAGGGTGCTGGTATACCACATAGGAGGCCCCGGGTTCAGTTCCCGGGGACCTCTCCTAGCGGGCAGACCGCCTTGAGAAGGGCAAGCCACCATGGGTGGGGCAGAGCTGCCGTGGGCAGGGCAAAAAGCTGCCACGGACAGGGCAAAGCCGCCACAGGCAGGGCAGGTTGCCCGCGAATGGAGCGCAGCCAGCCACCCGTGAACTGAAGCAGAGCTGGCCGTGAATGGAAGCAGAAGCCGCCCACAAGTGGGACAAAGCCGCCTGCGTGGTGACCAGTCTCGGCACGTCGCTGCAGCAGGGGGGAGACAAAGCGGACAGAGAGGAACACAAGAATGGACACTCAGCAAGAGCAAGCAGAAAGGGGGGGAGGGGATATGTAATAAATAAAAAAATAAATAAATCTTAAAAAAAAAGTAATGAAGAAGGACATTATATATTAATAAAAGGGGCAACTACCAAGAAGAAATAACAATAGTAAATATTTATGCAACTAACCTGGGTACCCCAAGATATATGAGGTTCACATTGGCAAAAGTGAAGGGAGAAATAGACATCTCTTCAATAATAGTTTGAGACTTCAATACACCACTGTCAGCATTGGATGGAACATCTGGGCAGAGGATCAACAAGGAAACAGAGAGCTTGAATAATATGATAAATGAACTAGACCTAACAGACATGTATAGAGCATTACATCCCAAAACGGCAGGTTATACATTCTTTTCAAGTGCTCATGGAGACTTCTCCAGGATAGGCCATATGTTGGGTCACAAGACAGGTCTCAATAAATTTAAAAAAATTTAAATTATACAAAGCATATTTTTTAACCAGAATAGAATGACTGTGGAAATCAATTAATGGAAGGAAAAAAAGGAAAATTCACAAATATATGGAGTTTAAACAACACACTCTTAAATAATAAGTGGGTCAAAGAAGAAATTGCAAGACACATCAGTAAATATCTCAAGATGAATGAAAATGAGAACAAAACAAATCTAAACCTAATGGATGCAGCAAAGACAGTGGTTGGAGGGAAATTTTTAGCCCTAAATCCTTACATTAAAAAAGAAGAAAGAGCTAAAATCAAAGTCCTAATTGCTCACCTGGAGGAACTAGAAAAATAACAGCAAATTAATTCCAAACCAAGCCTAAGGAGAGAAATAATAAAGATCAGAGAAGAAATAGATGAAATAGGGAATAAAAAACAATTGAATCAACAAAACCAAAATTTGGTTCTTCAAGAAGATAAACAAAATCAACAAACCTTTATCTAGACTGACAAAGAAAAAAAATAGAAGCTCCAAATAAATAAAATCAGAAATGAGAAGGGGGGCATTACCACTGACCCCACAGCAATAAGACAGATCATAAAAGGATACTATGAACAACTGTACAATAAAAAACTAAACAACATAGATGAAATGGACAAATTTCTAGAAACACATGAACCACCTACACTACCCTAGAAGAAATAGAGGACATCAACAAACCAGTAACAACTAAAGAGATGGACACAGTCCTTAAAAACCTCCCAAAGATGAGAAGCCAGGACCAGATGGTTTCACAGGTAAATTCTACCATTCAGTGATAATCTAATACAAATCTTGTTTAAGCTCTTGCAAAATAAAATTGAACAGGAAGAAATACTACCAAACTCATTCTATGAAGCCAATATCAACCTAACACCAAATAAAATAAAGATACAATGAGAGACATGGTTGAGGCTCAAGCAATTGAGCTCTAACCTACTACATGGGAGGTGCCGGGTTCGGTTCCCCAAACCTCCTGGAGAAATGAGAAAGATGGCAAGCTGATACAACAAAATGATGCAACAAGGAGACACAAAGAGGAAAGACAATGAAAGACACAACAAAGCAGGGAGCTGAGGTGGTTCAAGCGATTGATTGCCTCTTTCCCACAAGGGAGGTCCCAGTTTCAGTTCCCAGTGCCTCCTAAAGAGAAGACGAGCAGACACAGAAGGCACAGAGTGAATGCACACAGAGAGCAGACAGCAAGTGCAAAACAACGAGGGGGGTATAAATAAAATCTTTTTTAAAAAAATGATAACAATGAAAAAAATTATAGAACACTATCTTTAATGAATATAGAGCAAAAATCCTCAACGAAATATTTGCAAACTGAATCCAAAAGCACATTAAAAAATTATTCACCATGGTCATGTGTGTCTTACCCCAGGTATGCAAGACTGGTTCAACACAAAAATATTGATTAGTGTAATAAACCTCATTAATAGATGGAAGAAGAAAAATCACATGATCCTCTAAATTGACACAGAAAAGTCATTTGACAAAATACAGCATCCTTTCTTGATAATAACACTCCAAGAGATAGGAATAGAAGAAAGCTTTCTCAATATGGTAAAGTGTACATGTGAAAAACCCACAGCTAGCATTGAACTCAATGGGAAAAGTCTCAAAGCTTTCACTGGGATTGGGTTCAAGACAAAAATGCCCACTGTCACCACTGTGATTCAATATTGTGCCAGAAGTTCTAGCTAGAGCAATTAGGCAAGAAAAAGAATAATTAAAAGGCACCCAAATAGAAAGGAACAAAATAAAACTCTAGCTATTTGCTGATGATATGATCCTGTATCTAGAAAATCCCCCAAAATCCACAACAAAGCTACTTGAACTGATAAATGAAATTAGCAAAGTGGCAGGGCACAAGATTAATATGCAAAAATCAGCATTCCTATATACTACTGATGATCAATCTGAAAAGGGAGTCAGAAAAAAATTCCATTTATAATAGCAACTAAAAGAATCAAATATTTAGGAATAAACTTATCCAAAGACATAAAAGACCTGTATTCCAAAAACTAAAAAACATTGCTAAAAAAAAAAAAATACAAAGAAGACATAAATAAATGGAATGACATTTGTGTGCATGGATTGAAAGAATAAGTATCATTAAGATGTCAATTCTACCCAAACTGATTTACATATTAAATGCAATCTCACTAAAAATCCCAACAGCCTTTTTTCAGAACTGGAAAAGCAAATTATCAAATTTATTTGGAAGGATAAAGGGCATAGATAACCAAAATTGTCTTTAAAAAAGAATGAATGGAGGACTCTTACTTCCTGACTTTAAAGTATATTACATACAGTGGTAAAAACAACATGGTACTGGCATAAAGATAGACATATGGACCAATGGAATCAAATTGAAAACTGAGAAATAGACCCTCACATCTATGGTCAAGTGATTTTTGACAACACTATCAAGCCTACTCAGCTGGACCAGAATAGCCTATTCAACAATTGGTGCTGGGAGAATTGGATATCTATATCCAAAAGAAAGAAGGAAGACCCCTACCTCACACCTTATACAAAAATTAACACAAAATGAAGAACCTAAATATAAAAGCTACCACCATAAAACTCTTAAAAGAAAATGTAGGGAAACATCTTCAAGATCTTGTGGTAGGCAGTAGTTTCTTAAACATTCTACCCAAAGCATGAGCAACAAAAGAAAAATAGATAAATAAGGCCTCCTCAAAATTAAACTCTTTTGTTCCTCAAAAGACTTTGTCAGGAAAGTAAAAAGGCAGCCTACTCAATGGGAGAAAATATTTGGAAACCACATACCCAAAAAGGGTTTGATTTCTATGTTATATAAAGAGATCATACAACTTAATGATAAAAAGATAAGCAACTCAATTTTAAAATGGGGGAAAAACTTGAATAAACATTTTTCTAAAGAGGAACTACAACTGGCCAAAAAGGACTTGAAAAAATGTTTAACCTCACTAGTTAATAGGAAATGCAGATCAAAAACTACAATGAGGTACCATTTCACACCTTACAGAATGGTCATTATTTTTTAAAAAGCAGAAAACTACAAGTATGGAGAGAATGTGAAGAAATAGAAACACTCCTTCAAGGTTGGTGGGAATCTAGATTGCTTCAGCCTCTGTGGAAGACAGTTTGGCAGTACCTCAAGAAGGTGCATATAAAACTTCCATATGATCCAACAATCCATTACCGGAAATATATTCAGAAGAACTGGAAGCAAGGATGCAAGCTAACATTTTCATGCTGATGTTCACAACGGCATTATTCACAATTGCTAAAATATGGAATCAGCCCAAGTGTCCATGTTTTGCTAAGGAAGAGGCAGAAACCCAGAATACAAATGAAAGACAGCTTCATTTAGTTAAATGGATACTTGTAGGAATTTAGATCAAGCAATTATAGTAGCTAAGTAATAACAATATAACAAAGAGAAATGGATTAGATAACATAGAGGAAAAATGAAAGTATATGTACAATCACTCCCCAAACTGGGGAAAACCCAACATCTGGTCTTTCACAAGGCTGGGAAGTTCCATTTGAGAGCCAGCCAGAGTCCCTATTGGCAGAGCATCCTCTCCTGGGTGAGACTTCAACCAGCAGCCACAGGGGACTCCCCATTTAAAAGGGCTCTGAAATCTCAGAGCTCTTGCCAAATATGCAACTCGTGAGTGTTCAGCACATTCCAAACTACCAATGCTCGTCCTAGGGGAAATGACCCCATGTAGGAGCATGGCGTCCGGAAGGCACCTTGCCCTATCTATGGATCATTAAACAGGAACATACAGGTGTGATGTAAATCAGATAGGGAACTAAGGTATATTGTGATTATAGAACTGAGTTTTACCATTAACTACTCTTAGCAAAACAGGAAGAATACGGGCCTATTGTCTGGTTTCAGTTATAGATTAACTGAGTTTGTGTCCCAGAGCATGAGTTCTGGGGCCTGCTCTGAAAACAGCACAATGTTTGGTGTTAACTTATAAGGGCCAAAAGTTTGGTTTCTATGATCAATGGCAGATTAATGGAGATTAACAATTCTTTATAATTCAAATACAGGCATTCTTATATCAATCCATCAACCAATAAGTGGATAAACAAAATGTGGTATATATACACAGTGGAATACTATTCAGCTGAAGAAGAAATGAAATTGGGATGCATATGACAAAATGGATGATCCTTGTATACATGATGTTGAGTGACATGAAAGGACAAATATATGGTCTCACTAATATGAACTAAATATGATGAGTAAACTCACAGAGGTAAACTGTAGAGTTTAGGTTACTAGGTAATAGATTGTGGGTTGAGAATGGGAGCTGATGCTTAATGTTTGCAGAATTTTTAACAAGATTTGTTGTAAGATTGTGAAAATGAATAGAGTTAGTAGTAACACATTACAGTGAGTATAACGAACACTGCTGATTTACAAATGTGTGGCTAAAAGGAATAATCGGTGGATATAAGTGTCAATTGAAAGGAAGTTAGAGAATAATCTTGGGCAAGGGTTCTTAACAAGGGGTCCATGAACCCCCAAGAGGTCCATGGAAAGATTTCAGGGGGTCCGTGAGCTTGAATTGAAAAAAAAAATTAACTTATTATCTTTATTTTCTCTGACCTCTAACTGAAATCTGGCATTTCCTTCACTTATGAATGTATACAATAAATAAATTAGAGTAGTATTCATTTCACCTGACTAGCAAAGGGGTCCATGGAACAAAAAAGGTTAAGAACCCCTGATCTAAGGTATGTTCAACATAGTGATTTCAGTGGTGGATGAAAACTGTGGTTAATAGTATAAATATAAGTGTTCTTTTCCCAAGTGTTAAGAATACATTGATACACAGGAAAATTACAACTAATGTAACATATGGACAATAGTTATCAGTAATAGTGTAATATTTTGCAGCAATGGCAAAGAAGATATATCAATTCTAAGAGACAACAATAGCAGAGTTTAAAGGGGTATGGGACTTTTCCTTTTCGAGTAATGAAAAGGTTCTAACATTGACTGAGATGATACCACAACTCTGTGATGATAATGAAAGCCACTGAGTGTACAGTGTGAATAGATTGTACAAAGCATGGGACTGTATAACACAGTGAACAAGTGGTGGAAAATGGACAGTGGAACAAATATGAGAACATTCTCTCATAAACTAAAACAAACATACAATACTAATATAGGGTGTTAATAATTGGGTGGGTTGGGGGGAAAATACACCAAACATAAGACATGGGCTATAGTTAGTGGTAATACTTTGCTGATGCTCTTTCATAGTTTGTAAAAAATGTATCACAGGAATGCAAGGTGGTGGTGGTGGGGTGATGTATGGGAGCCCTGTATGATGATATGCATGTTTGTTTTGTAAGTTCACAACTTTTACTATGTACTTACTGTTTATATATGTGCATGTATCAATGAAATACTTCAATAAAATATTATTTAAAAAAAAAAAGAAGAAAGACTTCAAAAACTCAGAGACTAAACCTCAAAACTGGAAGAACTAGAAAAAGAAGAGCAAACTAAACCCAAAGAGAGAAGAAGGAAGGAAATAACCAAGGTTAGAGCAATGATAAATGAAATAAAGAAAACAATAGGGAGAATCAATAAAACCAAAATTTGGTCCTTTGAAAGGATCGTTAAAAATTGGCAAACCTTTAGCTAGATTGACAAAGAAAAAAAGATAGATGACACAAATAACAAATATCAGAAATGGAAAGGGGGACATTACTACTGACCTCAATTCTCATAGGGCAGGTCTTTTGTTGATAAACTGTCTCCGTTTTTATTTATCTGTGCACATTTTAAATTCTCCCTCTTTTGAAGAACAGTTTTTCTGGATAAAGAATATGGGTCTAGCAGTTTTTCTCTTTTAGTATCTTAAATATATCATACCACTGCCTTCTCACTTCCATGGATTCTGATGAGAAATTGGCACTTATCCTCTTGAGGATCCACTTTATGATGAATCATTTTTCTTTTGCTGCTTTCAGAATTCTCTCTTTAACTTTGGCATTTGACATTCTGATTAGTATGTGTCTCGTGGTAGGTCAATTAGGATGTATTCTGTTTGGAGTATGTTGCACTTTTTGGACATGTGTATTTATCTCTTTCATATGTGTTGAGGAATTTTCAGTATTATTTCTGTCCCTTTTCCCATCTCTTTTCCTTCCGGGACACCCATAATGTTTGTCTGCTTCATGCTGTCACTCAAGTTCCTGAGACATTGTTCAATTTTTAAAATAATTTCTCTATCTGTTCTTCTGACTGTATGATTTTAATTGTACTGACTTTTGGTTAATTGATTCTTTCTTCTGCCTGCTTAAATCTGTAGTTGTATGCCTCTAGTGTTTTTAATCTCTATTATTTTTAATCTCTATTATTGTACCTTTCATCCACATAATTTCTATGTTTTTATTTAAACTGTTCAATTCTTCTTTATGTTCACACATTGCTTTCTTAATATCCTTTAGCATTATATCCACCATTCATTCATTTCTATCCATATTTTCCTTTATCTTCTTGAATTGATTTGGGAGATTTGTTTGAACTTTGATTAGTAGTTCCAAATGCTGTGTTGGAACTTCAACTGAAGTTTTAATTTGTTCCATTAATATGACTTGTAAGTTTCTATTGGTGTCTGGCATCTGATTATTTTGATGTATTAACTCTGAAAGTCAGTTTCTCCTTCTTGTATAGAGTTTTTTTGTTGGTCAACTTTGGGGTAAGGCTTTTCTTTGTTGGTTTGTGCAACTTATTCTGGACATTTAGAGTAGCTCATGTTTAACTGTTCAGATTTTCTCAGTTCTTCTGCACCTAATTCTTAACCTGGATGTGTGTTACAATTTTTAAGATTTCCCTTTTGTGTGCAATTGTTTCACCTCCAGGAGAAACTTCCTTTCCCAGTAACCCATACTATTAGTCAATTTACTGCATGCATTTCCCTTATACTCTGCCATCATTCAAGTGAATGATGAAAATATTAAATGTGTCTGCACATGGATCATGTTGACATAACTATTCACATAAGCCTAACACACTGTGCATGTCCACAGAAAAAAATGTTGAGAATATACAGAACAATAAATATTAGTTTACAATATTTATTATTAATATTAATATTAATGTTAATATATTAGTATACAATAGTATACTTAAGGAAGTAAAACTGTGTCATCAAAACCATATATAAACTTTTATTCATAAATAATCATATGTCTGAAGAGTACTGCAAAACTTCCCATTATATATGATGGGTAAACTCATGTTCATTCACAAAACTACAAGAAAATGAGAGTGTGGTTGCCCCAGCCCTGGAAGCTATTGCCACCTAATCAGCACCATAATTGAGTCTTCAAAAGACCATTCCACTGTTCTATCAATTCAACTACATCAGAATGATGGGAAACATGGTAAGACCAGTGAATTCCATGAGCATGTGCCTATTCCCACACATCATTTGTTGTGAAATGAATTCCTTTATCAGAAGCAATACTGGATGGAACATCATGGTGGCACATAAGACATTCAGTAAATCAATGGATGATAGTTTTGGAAGAAGCAATACATGCAGGGAAGGCAAATACATACCCACAGTATGTGTCTACTTCAGTTAGAACAAATCACTGCCCACTCCATGATGGAAGCAGACTGATTAACTGGGGAAATGGTGCCATATCAGGTGTGGAGTATGAGTCTTTGTTGCTGGCAGATTGAACACTCAGCAGTGGCTGTAGCCAAGTCTGCCTTGGTGAGGGGATGTCCATGTTGCTAAGCCCATGCATAACCTCCATCCCTACCACTG
>PVKH010012727.1:0-17143 GCA_004027955.1 Chaetophractus vellerosus
ATCTTCTAGAAGAAAATGTAGGAAAATATCTCAAGACCTGGTGGTAGGTGGTGAATTCTTAAAGGAGATAAGAGGAGGACTGAAATGGACTACTGATGTTTAATGTATGTAGAAGTTTTAATCAGCTTTATTGTAAAAGTGTGGAAATGTACAGAGTTAATGGTAACACATTATAGTAACAGCTGGTTTATAAATGGGGATGTGGCTGGAAAAGGTAGTCTCAGGATGTAAATGTCAATTGACAGAAAGCTAGAGAATAATCTAGGGACTGAATAGCACAGTGAACCCAGAGGTGGATGAGAATGGTGGTTGATGGTACAGATGCAAGAGTGTCCTTTGTGAGCTAGAGCAGGTGAGCATCACTGCTGCAGGGTGGTGGGAATGTGGAGAAGCATTGGGGAAAATACAACTGGAGGGACCTATGGACTGTGCTTAGCAGCAATACTGTAATATTCCTGCATCAATGCCAAAGAGGTACTGTTGAATACAGGGGAGTATGGGAAATGGAAAAAGTGTGTCAAATGTACGCTGTGGACCTGGTATTCTATTGTCTGATATTATCTCATAATCTGTAACAAATGTTCCACCATGGTGTGGTGTGTTGATAGAGGGGTATTGTATGGGAACTCTGCACGTTTGTGATTGTTTTATAAGTTTACAACTTCTGTCATAAAAATATATTTAAAAATAATAGGGTGGATTGCAGGAAAAATCCAACAAATGTAAGATAAGGACTATAGTTAATAGTAAGATTTTGACAATAATCTTTCATAATTTGTAACAAATGTCTCACAGCAATGCCAGGTGTTGGTGGTGGGTTGACGGTATGGGACCCCTGTATGATGTTGCAGGGCAGAGCCAGGGCCAATTCCCTCTCCGGCAAGTACCCGCAGGACTAGATGGCCAAGGACAACCTGAAGGCTATTTATATAGTCACACTCCGTTGTCAACACTGGATCTTGATTTGCTTGAGCTTCCATTTTATCCCGGGAATTATAGAGAAGAAACGGAGCTTAACTGAAGTAAGCTGACACACCAACAAGTCTTTGGGGTGATGATAAAACCCCCTGCCTCCGCCTGAGGGGAACAACGGCCCCAGCTAATGCCAACAAAGCTGCTGCTGAGGCTCACCAGACGGCCACCTCCCCATCCTGGCTGCTAATTAACGAACGAGCCTCAAGGATCCCCTGCCCACGGCAAGGACTACCCACGCAGCTCCCCACAAGTCCTGCCCCGTGTCTCTGCCATCCCCCTGCGACCTCTTCTTCATCTCAGGCAGCCGTGGCTGCTCCCCGCTCCCGGCTTTGAGCAGAGGCCCGCTCTGGGGCTGCTCCTGCATTAACGCAGCTTGCACTCCTTTAACTTGCTCTCACCTCTTTTAAGTCTTTCATTTTATTTTCAGCACAACACAGGCAACACGGGTCCCAGAGGAGATCTTAAAAGCAGTAAAATTCAGAGGTGTGGGATGATGGAGAGCTTGGAGACAGCCATACCAAAGCAGTGGGAATTATGAGTCAAATTAGGGAGTTTTGTGTTTCTGTTGGTGTGTCTGACTCTATTTATGTCTATTTTTTCGGTGTCTATTTTCATATCTCCAGATGATAACATCAAGTTAACAAATGAAAATTCTTAAAATAGCTCCATTCAAATTGGTAAAAATTAAATAAACACATATAGATAAATGAATACCCCTGGAGCCCAAATATAAAAACCAAACAGGATTTAAAAGGTCCTAAAAAGTCGGACTAAAGAAACTATTTAAAAAAAAAAAAAAAAAAAATCAACCATAAAGGTTGTCCTGAGATCCTCCACAACCTTTCTATAGCCTCTCCTACCCCCAGGGTCTTCTCCTAACCTTGACTGAAGCCCAGTGACTCATTAAAACCCGCTTAGGAAACGGGGGATGGGCTGGGGGTGGAAAGAGGGGAGATGTGAGTTTAGCTTGGAATTCTGTCTACTAGGCCTGGAAATTTGATAGGGACAGAGTGGATGTTACACAATAAACCTTGTTTTGTATAGTCTGTCCTATAATTCCCCAATTAAATTTTGACAGCCTTCAGATAAGATTAATAATCCAATGGCCAAATTTCAATAAGTAAAGAAAAAGTCCTTAAAAGCTATGAAAAGGTTTTTCTAAATTATGATTAAAACAAAATAATTATATTTTCCAGAGCCTGATAGTCAGTATGCTTTTCAGGTTATTTATTTTAAGGTATTATGAAAACAAAGAGGTTTTAACCTATGGAGGAAAAGAAAAAAGAAAACATTTCTTTCGTAAACTATCATTATTTTGATTTAGTTCTACTTGGGTGTAATCCCTAGGTTTATATGGAAACCAATAAAATAAGGTAGCATTAAGTCTTTTAACTCTTTAAGATGATAAAAATTGTAAGTTTTTGGTTAATGAAATTATTATTTTTACAAATGTCTTTTAAAAAATAATTGTTTTGACTAAATTGAAAGGACTAGTTTTTCACAAAACAGAATGTGGGAAATGAGACTTAAATGGATATGGGAAGAAGTAGAAGGGTTGTGAAAGCTTGTTTAAGGGAATGTGCTTCGTCCTAAGTTAAGATGGCTGGTTTTCAAAAAATCAGGGTGGAAATATGTAGGACAGGACTTGAACAGATATGGAAAGCTCTAGAAGGGTTGTGGGAGCAAATTTCGCTTGTTGCTGACTAATTCAATAAGTTTATTTAAAGGAGGAATTTGTCTTGAGGCGAAGTAGCTGGTCTATGTGGTTATGGTTGGTTACGGGGAGTTTGTAAAAGATTTTCTAAACGGAAAGATTACAGTGTAAATCACCGATTCTGGGAAATTATTATTGAGTAGAAATCTAGCAGTTGATTTAAAAAAAAAAAAAAAGTAACCTTGTAGCAGAAAAACTTGTCAGGCCCCCCTTAACCTGTTGCCAGGGATGGGCCTCCCAGACAATGTGGAATTCGGACACAATAAAGGTTAGTGGCTAGGGGATTTCAAATAGAGTGCAGAGGCCATTCTGGAGGCTACTCTTACGCAGCTCTACTTGTTGGACACTCACCTGGAGCGACATAAAGACTTGCTCTGCTGAGAGTAAGCACTGCTCCCCGCAGAGGACTCGGTTTAAGGTCTTATACATTGATTTATGGAAGGCCAGTTCTTAAAGCTGAGTAAACAGGTTAACATGCACACTCAAGTGCTAGGTCTGTTTCTTACTAAAACCAGCCTACTATATGAGTAAAGATTAATTCTGTGTTACAGATTTTCCACTGTAACTACTAAGAACTGTAATCATTGAATATAATTAGCATCAAGTGGAGCTGTACATAACAGTAAATGGTAACATAATTACAGATTCAGGCTGTCTTCTGCCACAAAATTAAGTTTAAAATTCAAGCAAAAGCTGTACTGTAGTTAATACATATTCATAGGCATACAGTGCATTGCCTATAAACCCAAAGACCGTGACGTTCACATAGAAGATCTGAATCTATTTTTTTAATCTGAGTGTTTATTTCCTCCATGATATCAAACTTTTTTGAATTTCATTTACTATGCATCACATTCTGCTTTCCATAAGTCATGGACTCTATTAAATTTAAAGGAGATAAGAATATAGAGAATATTTTCCCTCCTAAATAACTTTGTTTATTTTGGAGAGAAGCGGCGCTCACTGGGACACGGAAGTTTATTGGAAAGATCTCCCAGTGGAAGGGGTCTGAAGAATAGACTTCAGCCCACCCCTGGAGGGTGGTGGGTATGACTTTATACAGTACGTCAATAGGCGGGTGTATTAGTCAGCCAAAGCGGTGCTGATACAAAATACCAGAAATCGGTTGGCTTTCCTAAAAGGTATAAGCTTACAGTTACCAGGCCATAAACCTTAAGTTTCTTCCTTCACCAAAGTCTGTTGCCACATGTTGGAGCAAGACAGCTGCCGACATTTGCCAGGGTTCTGGCTTCTTGGGTTTCTCTCTTCCCGGGGCTCCATTTCTTTCCAGGCTCAGCTCCTCTGCTTCCTCTACAAGGCCAGCTGTAGACTATCAGGCAAATAGCTCATCTCTTCCTGGGGCCTTTTCTTCCTAACGATCAAGCTCCTCTGTATGCTTGCTTCCCTGGGCTCCAGGATTAAAACTCCAACATCAAAACTCCAAACTCCAACCCTGTCCTTTGCCATGTCTTTTATCTTTGATTCCTCAGCCACCAAGGAGCAGGGCTCAACACCCTGCTGACATGGCCCAATCAAAGCCTTAATCATAACTTAATCATGCCCAGATGAACAGACCAGTTTACAAGAATAATCTAATATCTATTTTTGGAATTCATAAATATATCAAACTGCTACAGTGGGGAAACCAAGGATAGCCTGGGGCCAAATGGCCGGGGAGAGTGGGAGTATTCTTGAAATGTGGGAAGGTTGGTGGCCCCTGGGCCCAGAGGGGTGAAGGCCCTTATCTGCTCCACTGCTTTATGGCTCCTCTGTTCATCCTTGGGAGCAGATGGGCTGCCTCCAAGCCCATAGGCGATGACTTGCTCAGTCCATCACTGTAGGTTATGGCTAGAGTCTGCCTTTCTTCAATTTACATCAAGGAGGAATTGAGTCATGGTCTTATGACCTGTTGATCATTGCAAACCTTGTAAGGGAGAACCACTAACAGTTTACATTGTTGAAGAAAGGGATTTTTTGTTCCATATCTTTCCCTCAAAACAAAAACTCACCAAAAACAACAAAATGAATGAAAAATAGAGAAGATAATCCATACTCACTGAGTTGAGCTAACTCTCTCAATTTCAAAGTTCATATGATAAAGTTCACCTGCCATACAGCATGGAGTCTGGAATCGGAAGAGAAGGAAAAGTGCTGAGAAGGAGCTCACACCTTCTGGGACCTTTGGCAGGTACAGAATTTCCCCCCAAATGAGCACCTCACTCTAGAAAGGCTCAACCGATGACTGAGTAGAATGTAAACTCTGGTGTACAGGTGGGCAGCAGGAAAAGAGGTGAGCTCTGTAAAGATTAGGTTCCTTGAAACACTCACACAAATCACAAAATGTCAGAGGTCAAACTGTACTGTCACCTTACTTCTATTATTTACTCCCTAAATTCCCAGAAGAGCAAAGGTGGCTCAGAGTGAATTAGTGCAAAGGAGGGAGGAGGAGGACCAGTTGCCAGATTGCAGGGCAGTGAGCCTGTGCCCTTGGGGACTCCGTTCTGGGCCACCGGCCTCCTAGAGAAGCTGATGTGCCCCAGATGAAAAATAATAAAACGACAGATTTGATTAAGGGCTCTTCAAGGCCACAACGGTAACTGCAAATAGTCATAGCCCTCTTCCCTCCCATAAACCCTCTCCTGACCCCATTCCGTTCTTCCAGTGGTTCGGCAATTCTACTTGAAGATAAATCCAGTAAGAAAGGAACCGACACAGAATATACATAGTCTGGAGGGGCTGGTGAGGGGCAGAAAAGAACACAAATCAGATGGAAAATTACCCATTGAAACATATGGAAAGTCAGACAAATATAATTTTCTGGTATCTCAAGGAAATTACATTTATGAACTCTTAAAAAAAAAAAAGGTCAGTAAGAAAGTTCAAATGTTCAAAAAAGAGCTAAAGAAAGAGTTGAAAAAGGAGCTTTGGAGCTCAGAATAGAAAAAGAAAGAACAATATTAAGAAGCAATAGAGATAAAAACCAAAAACAAAAAGCACATTCAACTGAAAACACAGTCAAGAACACAGTGGATAGGATTCTGCAATTCATGGAAAACAAAACGAAAAAGAACAGTGATGGAAAAGTGAATAACGAGAGGATAGCCACGGAGCATGGGCACAGAGATCTAAGAAATGCATCAGTGGTATGTTTTCCCGAAGAAAGAACGGAGCAAATGGAAAAGAAAAAACATTCAAGTCTAAAATGGAAGAAAACAATCCTGAAATAATGGCTTTAATCTGCAAATCAAAGAAGTATATCGTGTTACAGGAAAAACTAACACAATGGAATCAGCACTGAGACATCCTATCGGGAGGTTCTGGAAATATGAGGACAAAGAAAGGACCACACAGGCACCCAGGAAGGAAAACAAAGGTCCGCAGGTTAGGCTGGCCTCAGACGACAGAAGCTGCTTGAACAGAGTGGAGTAGGACAGTCAGATTGTGAAAGGAAGAAAGTGTGACCCTAGAATTTTATATCTATTCCAGTACTGCTAAGGATCGTGTTTTCACCTACAGACCTCATCACATATTTCCAATTGTCCCAATAATGCCCTTCACAGCAAAAGAAATTAACGATCACGTCTTGTCTCTTTAGTGTCCTTTAATCTAGGACAGTTTCACCATCTTTCTTTACATTGACATTTTTTAAGAGAAAGTCCCTCAAATTGGGGTTGTTTGATGCTTCCTCACAATTGGACTCAGGTTATGTACCTTTGTCAGAAATACCACAAAACATGTGATCAGTTAAAAACACTAATAATGGAGGGAATAGACATCAGGTACCTCCTCAGACAATGAACAGAGAACAACAAATCCAAGTTTTAAGTATTAGTCCATCTGATATAAAGTATGAATACATGGAGGCAGGTGTAGCTCGGCCGTTGAGCACCTGCTTCCCAAGTACAAGGTGCCAGATTCAATCCCCAGTGCCTAAAACAAATACAGGAATACATTCCTGGTTATAAACATTCTTAAATTAAGAAGTAAGCGTTGTAAAAGCGAACTTCCTGTCATTCTCCTCCCCAGGCCCAGGCCTTCCTCAGAGGAAACTGCTGTTAACTGTTGGTGGGTATTTGTCTCACTTATTTCTGTGACTTTTACATATACATGAAATATGTAGCAGGTTGTCTTGAGGGGTAAGGAATTATGCAAGCACAATCAAACTGCACATTTTGTCCTGCAATTTGCTTTATTCATTTAATAGAGTTTTTCATGACAGCTCATTGACATCTCATTTTTTATCTGATTAGTATTTCATGATACATATGAAGCATAATTTATTTAACTATCCTTAAACTGATGGATATTTTGCCTCCAAATTCTTAGTATTTCAAACAATGCTACAATAATCATTCTTGTGCATGTCTCTCTGTGTACATATACAACTGCTCTCTTGAATAGATTCACAGGAATGGAAAAAACAGCTTGAATGATATATTCAAATTGCCCTCTAAATCAACTTACTTTATGCTTCTACTAAATGTATAAGGGAATCTGTTTCCTCTACATCTTCACCAACACTTAACATTAACAACTTATAATATTTGCTAATCTATTAGCAAAAAAAAAAAAAAACTTACTATTACTTCCAGCAAGGCTGTGTGTCTTTTCGTGTATTTATTGACCATTTTTATAATTCTTCTGTGAATTGCCCCTTTGTATCTTTTACACATTTATGATATTTTTTTTATTTGTAAGATGCTCTTTGTATATTTTGTATATTAATCATTTTGTGACACTTAGGTTGCCAGTATATGTTCTCCTATATATTACCTTTTAGTCAACTGTACTTTATACTAGATCACTGGAAGGAACAAAGACAATGAAAAGGCCCACTGTCTTCATTTTACTCAAGACAAACCTAAATCCTAGGGAAAAAAGCTATTAATTTATTCTAAGTTATATAACTAAAGGCTTAACCTTATGTGAGAATGCCAGAAGAAGTGTAGGATAACAGAGAAAATTAAACTTAGAACTTGTATCTTGCCAAAAGACCTGGGCTGGAGCCTGTGTTAGTTTCCTAGGCTGCCGAAAGAAATCACCAAATGGAGAGGCTTACAGCAACAGATGGAAGTCCAAAGTCCCGACTCCTCGCCTGGCTCTTCCTGCCCCTGGTGGCCAGCGTGGCCCTCCATGTCGTGGGCTGTGCGCCCGGTCCCTGGCTCCGTCCACATGGCCACCGTCCCTCTGTCCATGCCTGTGACTCCCCGTCTTCCCCTATAAAGAACACCCGAGCGCAGCAGGGCTCCTCTTAACTACCTGCAAAGGCCGTTTCCAAATAAGGCCCTTCTGAGGCTCTGTGCGTGCGAGTTTGAGGGGCACACAATTCGCCCAGGACGCAGCCAAACCTGAGCTAATGTTGGACTGCTCCTTGAACCACTATGGAGAACTTTGTAGTCTGCGAAAGAGAACTGAACTTGAATCCTAAGGCACAGGCTCCAGTCTCAGGGCCTCTGCTTACTAGCTGGTGTGTGTGTTGCAAATCAGGTCCCTCATTTGCAAAATTAAAACACAAATAGCCGCACTATGTACTTCAAAGCATTGATGTGAGAACCAAACAGGATGCTAAATATGAAAGAGCTTTGTGCCATTTAAATATTGCACCAAGAGGCAAAACCAGGCCGACTTCGGTGCTACGTGGTGACACGCTTCCCCAAAACTAAACCGCTGACCACCTGCCAGCCACCAGCTCTAACTAAATAAAACAATGCCTTCATACTGTGCACAGGACAACAGGGTGATCCGTTACATCGCTCATCCTTCCCGTGAGAAATCTTCACAAATTTAACACTAGTATGTCAGCAGGCCTCACGCCCTCCAAACTAGTGCAAATTCCAATGAGTTCTTACTATTTCTCTCACACTTCCTTTCAACTTACTTGGTTTAGAACCTAAATTAAAATGCCAAAATTTCTTTTTTCTGCCAATGATAGAAAAATGTTCAAGACCAACATCATAGAATTGATCATTTAATTCTTCCCATGAAAAGAACGGTCTCAAATTACAGAATTTAAGCATTATTTTATATGAACCAGAAGCACAACGATGTGGCATAGCAGTTTTTTCATGAACTCTATCATACTTGCCTTAAGAATTTGCTTTTAAGTGATTTTAGTTCTTTTTCTAATACTTCTCAACTTAATCATTTAACCTTCTCAGAGAAAGACATGTAAGTGAAACTTCTTAAAAGAGTGCATGGCAAGGTCTTCTCATACCTTTCCATTGAAAAAACTTCCAGAAGAAAGGCCATTCGTAGAAAACACGTCAATTTGGTGGCACTACGTATTGAAATTTATTCTTACATATAGCCCATTTCTTATGGCTTCAGAACTATGTGTTATTAGAGTTTGGGGACTTCTTTACCAGCATTAAAATGGTTGCTGAAACAATTCAAATGTAGTAACATTCACAATGATTTTTAAAAGCAAAGGTTTCTTTTCCAATAAAAATAATCAATTTCTTAAATATCATGAATATTTTCATGCTAATAACTTACTGGAAAATATGAATGGTGTGGAGCAATATCCTATTAATTCCACTTAGCCCAACATGAATAATGTAAATGTTCTCAATTTCAGTTCAGCAACCTTATAAAGAGTTAGGAATCGGGCACCACAAGAAATCTAGGAAACTGTGTATCACAGACTAACGAAGACAAGGAGCGTGCACTCACTTAATTAGAAGCCCATCTAAAGTCTTCCAAGAGAATAAAAACCTGGTTTCCTTATCAGGAATCTACTACCTCGAAAATTTTATAAATAAAGGAATATATAAATTAAAATAAAACCTTCAAGTCCTACAATAGTTTGTTTTCTGTCATACATATGTCCTATCGTTTGCTCTTTGATAACAGCCTTTTGTATAATTTCACATTTACCCTCGTCACATAATTCAGGTTATTTATCTTGACAATAAAATTAACGTACGTGATCTGGATAGAGGAGCTTAGCGTGACTGCCACGGGGGAAGGCACTGCACTTGGTCTCCACGCGGGCAGCGGGGCGGCCTGCGAGATTTTCAGGGATGAATACCGCCGATCTGAACACTTGTTCCTCTGTCAGGAATGGCCTTTGGTTTACTTTTGCCCATTTTCTCGTTTTAAGCTTTCCCACAATTCCTAATTGTAGCTTCTGGACTATAATTCTAGACATTTAATAAGAATTTGGAAACATTTTTATAATTGAAGACCCCAGGCTGGTGGACATTTGCTGAATCTAGGGGCAGGGCAGCAATTGTTAGTCTCTGGCTCAGAGTCTGCAAACTGGCAGCCCAAGACCTAGTTTTATTTCACCCAGTGTATTAAAACAAAACAAACCCCCAAAAATGAGAACACTAAAGTATCTGAGAGCAATGACATTTCCCATGAAATGTTGGGTACATAGGCAAAAACTAGGCAGAGCCAGGACAAATTCTCCTAAGGCACCCCAGAAAGGGATCGCTGTATTCTTACTTACAAGCAAGAGGCGATGAGGAAACCCTTTCTCTCCCTCAAGAATGACCTTTGATTTCAGGCCCCCAGAAGAATGACCTTTGGGGGGTGCTGAATTGGTTTGTCCCATGCAGGAACTCCATTTGGTTCTAAACACACAAAAAGGAGTCTTTTCTAGATAGTTTTCCTTGAACGCCGGCCACCTGGCAGACCCCTTCCCAGCCGCCACAGTTCACACATCCCTGGCCCCGTCTGAAGTAAGTTCTCTCCTGTGATCTGGAATCTCGGTGCCGTTCGTTTCTGTATAGTACATACCACAAGTTATTTTTCCTTTGCTCCCTTCTCTGTTGACTAGCTCTGCTCCATTCCCCATCCCAAGACACATCAGTGCTGGGAAGTCACGGCTGTGTTGGTCTGAGTCGCAGCTGTATCCCCGGATACCCTGCGCCGTGGTTTTTATTGAATGGATCTTTATAGGGGACAAGAAAAATTATCCCAAGGTTAAATGCATTTAGTGAAGCCTGGGTAAAATGAAGAACAGATTTCTTTATGGAGCTATTCTTAGAGTACACTGAATCTCCAAGAAGGCTCTGTAGTTTTCCTTCTTCCCAGTCCTGCTTCCCCACTTATTTACATCTGCTAGATACACCCATGGGCCGGCCGGCTGAACAGCTCCTTGGACAAAGCAGGCTTTAAAGTGAGAAAAGGCGATGCCCTTGACGGCTCAAGCCCACATGTGCATTGTATGCTTTTGCTCGTTCCGGAACATTCTGACTTGTAATTCATGGAAGCCTCACTTCCCAAAAAAATTCTGGTTCCCAGGTTAAGGTATCTATCTTGTAAATCAATAAATCAACGTGTGGATTCACAAATTCATCCCCTGTGAATCTGGCCAGCATGAAACTTGAACCGTCCTACATAAAATCATGACAAACAAGTTCCCCGATTCTGGAAAACTGAGAACAGAGCTTCCGCCGGATCCAGTCCCACTGCACAGCTGCTGCCGGGTGAATCTGACCACGCCGGCGAATAAAGAAACTTACAAGTAGCGGGTGCACACCGTCATGGGACTCAAACACGTCACAAGATACTGTTATTTGCATTCCTGCAGGTCTCTTCTGATCTCCTTTCTCTGGATGAAAATACCAGTGGTAATTAATGCATCCGTTCATTCATTTACCAAATAATTATGAAGCGCATTCTATGTGCCATGTCTGTTCCAGCTGCTGGAGATACAGTGATGAATAAGAGAGTGGCTGCTCTCAAGCAGCTCATAGACTAGAGAAGAGAGGCCAAACCACGAAATAAAACTAAGGTGCCCTCCCTGGTATATGCTGTGATAAGACTTGTTTCTGGTGCTGTGGGAGAGAGAAGCGTCTGTGATCAGACAGAACATGGTGGAAGCACCAGCACTTGCTGGCCATGGCTGGTGTCACAGCAGCACTCTGGTTGCAGAATGCAGGTGTACCTATGAAATAGAGAACTCCTCCCCAGCAGTGGAGCTCCCAGGCAGGTGCCGAGCCTCCACAGGGAGCAGAGAAGTCTGCGAGTGGGAGCACCTCTGGGATTTAGGATGTGCCTACTTTCAGGTGTGCTGTGTGCTTTCCATTTATTAAATCACAGCCCCTGCAGGAGCACAGCTGGGTTACCTTAGCGTGGCTCCTGGCAGAAAGGTGTTTGTAGAGTTAGAAACACTGACTAGTAGACAGGTGCTGGTAGAGTTAATTTATAGTATTTGTAGAGTTGCCATTTAATGGCAATGGAAGATTTCCTGTTATATCTTCTCAAAGTGGAAATATGTTATTACTTTAAATTCCTTATGCAGGAAACCACCCATAAAATATCTCCTAGATTTAGTACCAAGAAAAAAATATCCTTCCAAACAAATTCATATTTGAAATTTTATTATACAAAAATTATGATTCATCCCAAGTTGCTTCACTTTTGTGAGGGAGAGACTATAAAATTCTCGCAAAGGTCCCAGTACAAATATTTTTCTTGCTCTAAATTGCTTGATCATGCTCATCATTCTGTTTAAACTATTTGTTCTTGTAAATATTCAAACATCATAAACCACTAAAATCCTTTGAAAGAGAAAGTATTCTGAACTAGAAATTGATACGTAACTGGGTGGACAGGTGAAAGGCTGAGTGGACAAATGGACAGGTGGGTGGTTGCACAGATAAGTCGATCGACAGGTAAATGAATAGGTCCTCAAACAGAACCAATGTGAGAGGTGCATTATACTTTTCTACATGTCTTTTGTTTGTTTTTGTTTTTTAACTTATTTTTCTATATGTTTAATCACCAAAAATATCAATTATTAGTAAAAATAATTTAATAAAGTATATTTTATACCCAAGCATGTGCTTAGTTTTTAATATGTCATTCAATTCATCAGGATACACATATTTACCTGCCTCCTTAGTGCAGTAGGACACATTTACATTTTTTAATCACAGGACTAATGAGATAATATTTTTAATGCACTAATTCACTTAGAACACTTGGCATAAAGAAAATGCTTTGCTACATAGGTGCCTGCTACATATATTTTCTATAAAATATTACAAATGGTTGCTAAAACTTGAGAATTATCAACAAGGTTAGTTATAATAATGCATGATTGAGAAAATATAAATGTTCCAAGAAAAAGATAATGGCAAATACTTTTTAAATACTTCCTAAGATTCTTCAAATAAAATTTCAATAAAGCATTACTGTCACTTAGGTGTTGTAATATTAACGGTTAAAAACAAATGTGCCTTAGGAAGGAACTGACATTAATAGAAAAACGTTCCCCAGGAGACGCTGCAGAACAGCACTTGCTAGGTCTGCAGCACAAGTCCGCTCTGAGCCCCAGCTGCCTTCAGAGCAGCACAGGTGTGCCACTGTGTGCACTGATTTTAATAACGCACGGGTGGAGTCCTGAAACCTGAAGAGGTGAACTGGGGACAAATGAAAGGAAGACACAGTCTCTGGACATGATAGCATTTGGAAACAGAAGAGACTAAAGACGTGGCTTGTCTTCTCTGAGACTCGTCCTCACGCAGGGGCACAAGTTCTCAGAGTGAGACGAAGGCGCTCTCTGTGATTCATTAGAAAAGAAGCACCACCTAGGGAGTACATCGGGCAACGAGAACTTCAAGGTTTCAACCCACAGGGCTCACAAAGACCTCAGCACCGCCGCTGCCGACATGAGCTGAGGCTAACCACGAAGCAGGCTGGGGCCGGGTCTGGAGGAGGCCCGGCGTTGTGTCCAGGCGCACCCTCCAGAGCCAGGTGCACCTCGGCCAGGTGTGAGCCGAGTCTTATCATCATCCTGAGGTCCAGCGGACATTTGGGGTGACGCACGCATCTGGACAGGGTACCCCTACTTGAAAGGTTCTACGCCTTTAAAACTGACAGTCGTACCGCAGCAGGCGCCAGGTGTCTTAAACGAAACGGGAAGAGAAAAGCACATTCTAAGACCTGTGCTTCTTAGCTAACGACAATTTGGATCATCTGACAATCGGTCTTCTGCTTACGACCTTCTGTTTAAGAGAGAGATTGATGGCTTCTCCACCGCTTTTCAGCTGCGATGGGACCCAAGTTTTCTCTTCTATAACGTGGGGATAATAATAGCATCTGTCCTCCCCCAGTGTTAGTTGCAGAGTTTAAAGAACAACTGTGTAAAGCTGTTAACAGAATGCCCAAAACAGTGCTGTCCAATATAAATATAATGATTATCACAGATGCAAGCCACATATGGAATTATAAATATTCTAGTAGTCACAGTAACAAACAAAAAGGAACAAGTGAAATTAATTTTAATGATATATTTAATTTAGCCTGATATGCCCAAAATATTATCATTTTATCTTGCAACCAATATAAAAGTTATTAATGCTGTATTTTACATCCTTTGTTCGTATGAAATCTTTGCTATCTGGCATGTATTTTACACTTATGGCCGCCTCCATTCAGGCTGACCCAGCTCCAAGTCCTCCACCGCCACATGTGACTAGCGGCTCCTGCGCTGGACAGAACCACCCAGAAGGAAAGCCATACTTGGTGAGCTGTGCAGTACTACCAGAAGTACTACAATAAGTCTAACTGCGTTTATGAGCATTTACACAACCGTGAAATACCTTTAAATCTCTCACCAGTTTTCAGAATATGAAAGCCTGCTGTGAGACTACAAGAGCTGGTAATAAACAAAAAAAGCAGACGTGTAATAATATGTCAAGGAAAAGTACAGAAAAACATGGTCAAAAAGTGCAGCAAATATTCAATGGGGGGAAAACTAGATGGATATAAGGTAAAATTCAAAATGGAGGGGCCGGCTCTATAGCCCAGTGGATAGGGCGCCGGTTACCACATGGGAGGCCCTGGGTTCGGGCCATGGGCTCGGTCCCCGGGGCCTCTCCAGGCGGGCGGACCGCTTGAGAAGGCAAAGCCGCCACGGGAAGACAGAGCGGCTGCGATGGGCAAGGCCACTGCTCACCGGTGAGGCTGACTCGGCGCGTCACCGCAGCGGGTGGGGGGACGGACACGGGACAAAAAGCAGAAAATAAAAAAATAAAAATAAAGGGTTTAAAAAAAAATAGAGCGTATAGTTCAAGGCAAAGATTTTTAAAAGCTGGGATTTAAGGCTGGAAAACATAGGGTAAGGTTTTGTTTGTAGCCTGTATAGTGGGAATTAATTAAAAACCTGTTTGTTTACTACCAGAAAATACAATTTAAACACCTTTGCAAGACAATATAAATGTAGTTTTGAATTGCACAAAATCGGAGTTGTGCAGGTTATCTTGTAGGTTAGGAGCTTCTGTAGGGAAAGCCACGCATGTGAAGCTTTACAAGATTTATGCCTAAAGCAAAGCGTAGCTTTGTTTTCAGGTTCCGGGGAGGGAACTCCCAGGAGACAGGCCTCTCTAGGCAGCGCTGAGGGGCCCACAGCCCTGAATCCAGGATGGGTACGTCACCAGAACCTTCTGGAAAGTCCCTGGCCACGTCTCAGACATCAAGCTAGCCTTCCCCTGACCACGAAAGTCCGGGATGGATCTCTTTGGCACCCTGTTTACCTTACGGTAGCTCTTCCCACACTGTGCTTCACTGCCCAGGAAACATGCCTGTTTCTTGACGCCCCATGGCAGCAGGTGCTCACAAAGGCTGCTCCGCAGAGCGGCCGAGCGGGCAGGCTCTGGGTTCAAACCACGGGTCTTCCACCGCTAGCTCTACGGCCTTGGGGAGTTACTGAAGCTGATGTCCCTCCTGCGTAAAATGAGATAGCAACAGCACAGAACACCTAAAGCTCTCACCAGCTGCGACTGAGGTAAGAGTGGCAGAGAGAGGGCACTTAGTAACTTCTAACTACTACACTTATTGCTTTGATCACTAGCATGTTTTTAAAGCTCTGCATGGGACAGGAGCCACAGAAATGTTCAAAAGTGTTTAATTCATTTGATGAGCAAATGAATTAAAGTTCTAAGTCCTTCGGGTTGTTTGTTGAGGCTGCTATTAAGCAGAGTATTTTGAACGTAAAATGGAGACAACTTCAGGATAGTAAAGACCGGAGGTCTCTATTAGGGCCAGCCTCAAAGAAGCAGTCAAGGTCTTCTCATCACAGTCATGCACTAGCCATGTGCACGTGCACAACCCAGAAATTAAGAAAGAAGCAGGACTTCCTCCTAGGACGATGAAAGAACTCTCTGCTCCTCCCCCTAAAGCTGACTTCCCTCCTTTGAATCTAAATTATCATTATTATGATGATGACTCACTACCTACTCTATCCTTAATTCCTTAAAATGCTACTGGCCCCATTCAGAAAGTTCTTGCTTAAATGACTTCAAAATTGTCAACCCCATGGAATTTTTCTCAGCGCCTCTTCCTCCTCTACCTCTCTGAAGTACTGGAGATTGGCGACCATCTGCTTTTCCTGGAGTTCTCTCCTTCCTTTGCATCTGGAGACCCCGGACCCTCCTGCGATCCCTACCACACTCTGGGAGCTCCTCTTTCCTCTTTGTCAATGACTCCACACTGACTTATATTACCAACTGCATTTCCCCAAACTTTCTTTCTGAAACTATTTTCTTTGGTTATTTTCTGTGCTTTCTACCAGCCCAAACATGCATGTGGCTTCTAAATGTATATCCCAACCTCCTAGAATTCCCCTCTTTGAAATATACAAAACTAGATGTATTTATTCTCTCTCCTGTCTCCTAATTTCTTTAATAGCCTCACTGTTTTCTTGATCCCAAAGGAAATCTCAAATCCATTATTAGCTCCTTCCTTTCCCTAGGATATGTATGGCCCAAACATGGCCAGACACGTAGAACACCGGCCCTCACCACTGTCTCTAGGACTCATTTCCATTCATTATCCTGATTCAGAACCACTTCAGTTTCTGACTACACAAATACCTTCTAGGGGGTCCTCTACTCAGCATTGCTCCTACCACAGTCCGCTGACACACTGCTGCCAAATTTTTACTGTGTGTGTCTGTATCACTGCTGTGCTCAAAGTCCTTTATTGTCCTAGAGTATTAAATCCTAACCTATAAGCCTGACTTCCTAAGCTCCTGACAATCTGACCCCGAACTATCCTTCCAGCCTTCTCTTCCACAATTACCCTCAGCTAACCGAATGTTCTCACCAAATTAATTCTGTCCCTCCAAGTAGATCTTATGCTTTCTTACATCATCATTTTTCATTTCTCTGCTTGGAAGGATATCACCCACACAATCTCACCTACAAA
This sequence comes from Chaetophractus vellerosus, assembly GCA_004027955.1. Classification (NCBI taxonomy): domain Eukaryota; kingdom Metazoa; phylum Chordata; class Mammalia; order Cingulata; family Chlamyphoridae; genus Chaetophractus; species Chaetophractus vellerosus. Next base: position 16,853 of record PVKH010012727.1, read on the forward strand.
ATTCCATTTTTCTCATGATTCTCTTTTTTTAAGTGTTGTTTTCCTCACTAGAACCCTATGAATCTTTTTTTTTCTAGTTAATTTTTAATTTTTAAAGAAGCTTTAGATTACATAAATGCTACATCAAAAATATAGGGGAGAGGATGGTAGAGACTGGAGAAGGACTCCAGAAACGCTGAATTGAAGAAAGAGAAAAATATCAGACCCAGGGCCTTAAACATGAACGTGGACATGCACTGTTCAGGAGGCACCAGGAACCAAACCCAGGACCTCCCGTGTGGGAGGCAGGCA
>PVKH010012728.1:0-11434 GCA_004027955.1 Chaetophractus vellerosus
ATATGACAGGAGGGTAATTAGCTCTTTTGTCCTTTTATGTTCTTCATAGTGTGGCTAGTCGGTTTTCTTTTCTGAATTATTTGGGCACATTAGTCACATTAGTTGGATCTTACCCCCATTTAATTTCACAGTGTGTAAATCTGTATTCACAACAGAAAAATTGCAATAGTCAGGGGAAGAAAGCATTTGAGGGGAAAAATAATTCTGGATTGAGCAAACTTCACTCAAACTGCCTTTAAACTTCACTTTGCTTAATTGGGAGTTTTGCCAGAGAAAGCCATCCCTTTGGTGGAAAAAGAGCTAAATTTTACACACACACACACACACATACACACATATCATGTATAGTGGTAAAAAATATAATCTTTACCTGTTAATGTCAAATGTTTTTCTTGAAATATCAGAAAATATCTTAGCAAAATTAGGTAAAACTATACCTCATATTTTCTTCACAGATATTTAATTTTTGGCAAAACATATTATTGCTCTTGAAATTTACAGAATAATTTAAAAACACATGAAATTAATTTATTTATTTTAGTATCTTTATGATACAACAATACCAAAATCAGATCAGTGATATTTTCCTTGCTTCCGCATTTATATTTTCTCTAAGCAAAGTAGATAAGGCAAGACAACAAATAAGAATTTAGAATTGTTATTATAAATATATTATCTTATTGTGAAAATGACTCATTTTGTTACATACTTTTAATTTATTAAAAGAAGTCTTCATTTATTACAATCAATAAGCTAACAACAGAATTAACATTACAAATGACCATGTAGTTAATGAATTGAAATTTTATATGATGATATTAACCTGCATCAGTCTTAGGTTCTTCATGTCCAAATTGAGTTTGCGCTATATAATATCCTGATTCCTTACTTTTTTAGCTCTCTGTGTTTCTTTGAGGGAGATATAAATGTGTAATTGATGTCCACTGACATTTTTATATCAGACATGTCTTTTACTTCTCAGACCATACAATGTATCATTATTTAAGAAAGCATTTGTTTTGATAAATGAAACATAATATTTCTGAAAAGAATTTAATGGCCTATAATTTTGTAATGCTTTTATGATTCAAATAAGTTTGAGAAATAATCATAGAATTTCAATGTTTATTAGCATTTTATAGACCCAGATCTAAGTTCTGCAATATAAAAACAGTTTAACTTTATTTGATTTAATATTATCAAAATATTTGAGAGAAAGCATAATTCCTGGGTCACAGAACTTGTGTCTCTTGGGCAAACTTTGTGACTTGCAGCTATTTCCAGGACCCAATAATTTAGATCTCTCTCAGTGATTGTATTTATTTTTCAAGATAGTTAAATTTCATTTTTTTTCAATTGATTGTTTCTTTTACCTGTTTAAGAATAGTATTGGTGATTTAAGAAATAAGTAAATAGAAAGAAAACAAAAAGCAAAAACCAATCGTACATGCTAAAAAGAAATGGCTAAATTCTAGCCATAGGCATGCTTGTGTCTCTAAATTCAGCTGAAATCTGGAAATATATAATGTTTCAGACAAAGTGCTGAATTTAACCAGACTAGTCATTCAGGATAAGATCAATGCAGTGCTGTTTGAATTGAGCAAAATACCAAAAATTTGTAGTCATTAAAAAATGTCACATATCTTAAATACATTTAATCTTTGAAATCATGTGTCATTATATTAAAAATGTCGGTCTTTTTTATGAACATATTTTAAAAAATTTTCCACTTGATATTGATTACATATATAGAATATTCATCATATAGAATATTCATTAGTGCAATTAATCTTTTCCCCAAAATTTTTTACCCCATTTTTACCAATTTAGATAAGTGAAATTTTCTCCTTTTTTAACCTTGCATAACAAATTGTAGGATACAATGGAGGCACCAACTAAATATGCAATAAATTATTCAATGTTTTTGAACAAGATTAGATTATTGAATCCTACAAGTGTTTTTTTTTTAACATTTTCAAGGAATTAATAGATTTCAATATTTGCCTCAGTATTTCTTTTGATCTGTAAGTATGTAAATTTTACATGCATTCTAGGTCAAGAGCAGTCATATTACTTCTCTCTCCAGATGGTCTAACAGAAAATCAACTACCTGTACTACTATTGATCAGCATTGTTAGTTTACTTAAGTAGCGAGGCAACGTGAATAGAATATTCCTCAGGAGTTTCAAACTTTCCAACGGTTTTAAAATGATATTATTTTAGTCATGGTCATGAAGTAAACAGAGAAAATTCTTTAGAATTTGCTATATAACCTTAATAAAAAGTATGCTTCATTACTTGACATTATATCACTGGAGATAGCTGGGTGGGAAGTTGGGTACAAACAATAAATGAATCTGTTTTTCTTTGTGAGTAGGGATACGGTAACAAATATTAAAAGTACAGTGTATCTAAGGAGTCAAAAATCTTTAAACATTTCAAAATGTATTTTAATTCATACAAACCTAGTAAGAACTTTGCCAAATCAATGGAAAAATAAAGCTTAACATATATAAACAGACAGCAGCAAATAAGCTGGGCTTCTCATTTTGGAGTGCCATTTGCAACTCTCAAAGGAACTTCTCATTTGGCTGAAAAAGCGCACACAATTATCCAGCTAGAATGCTGTTTAACTTCTGGCAGAAAACAAAGGCATAATAATAATGATTATTATTATTACTTAAAAAGGCAACTTATCCTCCTAGGAATTCTAACATGGATACTGTCTAGCTTGTAAGAAATGTGCTGAACATTAAAAATAAAGTAAATGAAAGGATGAGAAAATAGCTCTGATGTTTTATTACCTTGGAATCTGGACTATAAAGAGACCTGAATTATACAATGTGAAATTATGGGAGAATAAAATGGCACAATGTGCAGTAATTTACAATCAATTTGGTATGTGTCAAGTCATAAATCTGTTTTTCAAATAGATTTCTCACTGTTGGATTGAGTGTTTAGTTTTAACGTTTGTGTTTTTCCCTTGTGCTTGTCCATTAGGAGTTGTTTTAATAAAATTTCATTATACTCAAAGGTATTTTTGACCTGGTCAAATTATAGCATTTTATACATGTGGAAAATATCACAACTTGTCAATATTTTCAGGTTGAAAATTTCAAACCTGGCAACTAAAGCCTGTACGTAAATAGCACATTTGAGTTCCCTTGTTGACACTTAGCTAAGCAAATACCCATTTTCATGCCTAAGTGCCTACTGAAGTGAAATAATGGTACGTTTATACACCAAATTTCAGTATTTGAATAGAAAGAGGAAGTCCTCTCTTTCAGAGATTATTTTCTATAATATCTTTAATGCTTTTCAAGGAGATTTGAAAATCATAAAGAAGTTCGATGCAGTCAGGTATTTACATTTTTGTGCTGGAACCTTAACTAGAATATGGTATGCGAAGCAATGTGTGCTACTTGACAAACTAGCCTATATTTTTTAGCATGATATGAATACTCAGAGTACAGTTTCCAAATTATTTCTTCATTTTAAATGTTTTTCTTCAGCAAGTATATTCCAGAAATGTTTGAAGCATTTTCAAGCAATGCACTGAACAACGTCCACACAATTAGATATTTATGGCAGGTAGAGAAGAACGATGTAAACTGTGAAATGTTCTACCTTTACTGTAAAAAATACTTGCTCTAGGTGAATAGTGTATAAATTCAGCAAAGAAGCATTTCTGCCTGATACTGTGAAAAGCTCCATAGGGACATTTTAAAGAGGTGGAATCAAGTAAAAATATCTTTTGCTCCAGGGAAGGATTTAGTTGCCTGAAAACTTCCTAGGTAATGCTTAAAGTGTACATTTTTATTCTTTTAACTTAATAGAATAAATATTTTCATAGAGCAAAGATTTATGAAACCTTTTCCATGAAAATTGTTCAATAATATATGCAACTATTTGGAACCTATATGAAAAATTTGAAATACTTAAAATAGAAGCAAAAAAATTTAAAATAGAAGCCAAAAAAAAAAAAAAAAAAGAAAATCACTTAGGGTTAGAAAAAATAACCTTTTTCTATTTAAATGACAATAGTTTAGCCTACAGAAAAGAAGAAGGGTTAGGTAGTTGTGTGTGTGTAAAGAGATGTATATGTAGACTCATTTGCTAATCTGTTCCTGTGGGTTATTTTTTTCCTTTATTTTTTAATGTCCCTTCTTCCAGTGTATGATGAACATCTTGTTCTTGATAGATTCCTTAATATTTAAGGAGTTTTCTCATGGAAAGCAAAATTTGTACCTTGATTAATGTCCAATTTATTAATTATTAAACAATTAACATTGTTCTCATTATTCACACACTACTCAAACAACTAATAAAAGAAATAATGAATTTGACAAGTTCAATTTACCCAAATCTGTAAATGTTGATTTACTTAAACAAACAAATGCTTCTGAATATTTGATATTAATTTCAATTCTATTATATTAGATATTTTAATGTTTTAGACACCTCAAAAGGCAACATAAAACAACACCTTGGTTACAGTTGTAATGATGCTATTTACACAAAAGCCAATTACAAAAGTCCTAATGATAGGAATTTAAAGAGTGTTCTTCATTATTCCTGTTTTTAATTTTATTTCCATTTATATTATTATATTTCAACTTTTCTTTTTTTATTCTAATTTTATTCATTGCTTGTCTGAGAGAGTTATAATTAAGATTATCTCTCAAGCTGATAGAATTGAGAAGATGATTGAAAATTGTAGCCAGGGCTAAAAGATTTGGTGAATCTTTATCAAAATTTCTATCTGAAGCCTTTATGGCATGGGAATTTCCTTTTGTAGTTACACATTGTCCATTGTTTGTCAAAAATATTTAAATGATTTACCTTGAAACAACATTTAAAATTATTTAACAAACATTTTTTAAAATTTTTCAACAGTTTTAGAATTACAGAAAAGTTGAAAAGATAGTACAGAGATTTCCCATATATCTCATACCCAGTTCCCCTAATATTAACATTGTACATTAATATGCTACTTTGTAACACCAAAAAACAGTATTGATGAATTGTTCTTAACTACACTCCATACTTTATTTGGATTTCTACAATTTTTACCTAATAGTTCTTTTCTCTACCAGGACCCCATCTGAAATACCACATTTCATTTAGTCACTATGTCTCCTTAGGCTACTCTGAGCTGTGATAGTTTCTTACACTTGCCTTGACAGTTATGTGGAGTACTAGTCAAGTAGTTTGTAGAATCTTTATCAATTTGAGTTTGTCTGATGTTTTTCTCACATTTAGACTGTGGTTATGGGTAACTGGGAGGAAGACCACAGAGGTGAAGTGCCATTCTCATGAGATATCAAAGATACATGCTGTCAACATGAATTATACTTATGTTGTTAACCTTGATCACCTGACTAAGGTAGGGTTCTCTTGGTTTCTCCAATGTAGTTTCATCACCTACTGCTGTTACTCTTTGGAAGCAAGTCACTAAACTTGGTCCACCCTTAAGGGGCAGGGAGTTACATTCCATCTCCTTGGGACAGATCTATATAAATTATTTGTAACTCTTCTCCCCCACTTATTTATTTATTTATTTAATCATTTATTTATATAATATGGACCCTGATATTTATTTTATTCTTTGGGTTATAATCCAATGCAATGATATTTATTTTGCTTCTCATATAGTTGCACCTGTGGCCATGGGTATCTTTGTCAGTTGGACCCCTATCCCTCTTTGACACACTTCCATCATTTCTTTTTAATAAACACTTCCTTACTTTCTGGAACTAAAAGTGTTGCAGGCTCATTTATATATTCTGTACCTCAGCCCTAGAATCTATCATTTTTCATGGAGCCCCGGTTTCTTTTATTGAGAATGGTATTTGAAGCTGAGATATACTTTTGGTGTGCTTGTTGTTATTGGTATGCCATTAATTGTAGGCTCTCTTGGTAGGTAGACAGCACAAGGAAACCCATTCATGGATACCAGTGCATGCATACTCTAATTATGACATCTCTAATTATTTCCATATCTACCCATCAGTATCAGTCTTAAGCTAAATAGGAGTTCATACTGATATCATCCTAATCCTGTGCCACTCAGATCATTTTCACCTTCTTCCTTTGCTTATCTGTAACTTCCCACTCAAGTGGTGGTTATGGCTCCTCTATTCATTTATTTATTTGTTCAGTCATGGTACATATGTAAAGTGGTTTCAAAATCATTAACTAGCTTGATGAGAAATAACTTTATCTGGAATTCTTTAGTTTTACAGTTTCTAGTCTTTTCCAACAGTACTTAGGTGAGATCCTCTTTTTGCTAGTTCCCCTCTATTTGATTATGTCATGTGTTTGTAATGCAGTTAAATTATTTTATCACAATGTACTTTCCATTTTTGAATAACCCTTTCTCTTAGTTGATTTTTCTTTTCTTTTTTTTGTCTTTGAAAGTTTCTTGTGGTCTTTATTTATTTTATTATATATATATATATATATATATATATATATATATTTTAGGATACATTGATTACATAAATGTTACACAGAAATTTTAGGAGTACCCATATACCACCCTCCCACACCTCCCACAACCTCCCACATATATATCCTTCATCAGTGTGAAACAACGTCTCTGATAGATATACACATTTTGGGGCTTTGCCATCAAGCATGGATCACAGTTCAGACTGTAGACCACCCTCTCTCCCATACAGTTCTGCATGATACATGATGATATAAAATGGCCTGTACCCTCCATTGAAACAACACCCATGACAATTCCCAAGTCCCAAAAAAAGCCCACATATTACAACTGCCCTTCCCTCTCCCTGTCCCCAAAGCATCCAGTGGCCCCTGGCTCCACGTAATGTTGTAATTTCTTCCATTGCATGTATCACAAGTCTATAACAGGACACCAACAAGTCCATTCTAGTCCATAGTTCTTTCCCCAATCCTGAGGAGTCTGGGATGGTGATGTCCCCTCTACCACCAAGTGAGAGGGGGCTTATATCCCATGGATACGATGGAAGAGTTGTCCTGCCTGCAGCTAGCTGCAGGCTCTCTCCATTCCCCAGAATAGTTGTTGTCGATCATCATCTCCCCACTAGGTGTCCTGGGTGAGTCCACTGAGCTGTTGCCTTGCGGTGGTGGACACGGGACAGGGTGATAGTCATCAAAATTTATAAAAGTGTACGATATAAAATGTGGACCTTGATGTGGACCAATGACAATGTTGGGGAACTATGTGTCACTATCTGTTTGTCAGTTATGTTGGTGCTGCCATCCACATACAAAAAGATTTTGGTATGGGGGGGGAATGGAGTAGGAAGTTGAGTATATAAGATTGTCTTGTATTCTGTGTGTAACTCTGCTGTGACCCAACACTTCTTTGAAAATTAAATGAAAAAAGGAGGGCTGCTTGAGAGTGAGAAGAGGGAGATTTTTCTTAATTCAAATACATTAAGGTTCAATTTTTATATTGTGAAATTCTGCAGGTTTTGAGAAATGGTTAGTGTTAGGTTTCTACCACTAGAGTAAAATACAGGATATTTTCTCAGCCATAAAATTTCTCTGTGCTTTCCAAAGTCAGCCCACTCCTTTCCACAAAGCCTGATATTTTTTCTTCTTGTATAGTTTTTTCCTTTACTAGTATGTCATATAAATGGAATTATATGGTATATTTTCAGACTGACTTCTTCACTTGGCAATATGCATTTAAAATTTAACCATGTGATTGCAGGGATTAAAATCTAATTTGTTTTGATTGCCAAGTACTATTGCTATAATTGATTTTGTTTATCTGTTCACTTAAAGGAGGACATTTTATTCACTTACAGTTTTGGGTGATTACATAGAAAGCTGCTATAAATATTCACATGAAGGCTTTTGCATGCACATACACTTTCAGATCTGTTAAGTCAATACATAGGAGCATGGAGGCTGGCTCTTATGGTAAGTCTTTCATTAGTTTTAAAGAAACTGTCAATCTTTCTTCTAAAGTGACCTACCGTTTCACGTACCCACCAGTGATCAATAGAGTTACTGTTGCTCCATATCTTTGTTAGCACATGGTATTGTGAGGTAATTTTTTGTTTGGTTTGTTTTTAGTTGTTTTTTTAAAGCCATATGTATCTCCCTAGTGACAAATAATGTTGAATATGATTTCGTGTCCTATTTGATGACTTTATATCTTCTTTGGTGAGATGTCTTCAGTTCTATTTTAATTTGGTGATCCTAGTCTTTCCATGGATTTAGACAGAATTTTCTTTACAGTTTAGTCTTGTATGAATGATATACAACCAATATAAATCTAATTAAAGTGTGTTTGTTCCAATAGGGCTGGGTTCAGTTAGACCTTAGTCTTTATTCAATTAGGAATATAGTAACTACAACTTTATTTTCTTTTTTCAAAGTCTACATTGACATTTCACATTTTTTCTTGTCACATCTAGGTTTCAGATCATGGCATATTACACAAATAAGGGGCAACCTTTCCACAAGAAAAAGAAGCACTTTGCAGGCATTTGCTGGATAGGCCAGGAGAGCTCAGCTTTGGAGAACCATCAGAGAAGTTTGGGTACCTTCCCTAATCCCCTCTTCAGGGCACTTTGGAGCAGTTTGTTTTGTGGGTCCTTGGCCTGTTTGTTTGGGAAAGACAGACTTGGACATTTCTTCCCTAGGGAGACCCTGCTCCCATAATTTGTCCTCCAGGCAAAAGAAACCTGAGACAATAAAAGGAGTATAAAAAAATCTATAAAGGCAAACAGTCTGGGACAAAGGCCTGCCCACTTCAAATATCTGGGAGAAGGAGGTATCTCTGCTGGGAAACATAGGTGACAACCAAACTCTTGTAAACAATAAAACTCCAAAGCAACTAACAAGTAAAAGATTGGGATAATACACAGGCCCAGAAAGTCATGGAAAATCCTGCACACTGCATTCAACTTTGGCAAACTTTCCTGATAAGAAAGCTGAAGCTCAAGAAAATAACTGTCCTATCACCAGCTGGTCACCAACCAAGAAGCAGACATCTCAGGGAATACATCCCAGAGTTAACATTTTAAAATAGTAGAATGAACAGTGTGCAAGAAGAGACTAAAAGACAAACAAAGAAAAAGGGAATAATGGTCCATCCAAAGGAAGATAATAAAAATACAAAAAAACGCCAATGAAGAATACAAGAATGTGGATATACCAAACAAAGACTTAAAAAATGATCTTGAAAATTCTCAAGGAGGTTTAGATAAAAAGAACTAATGGATATTAGAAAAACAATGAAAGAGCCATATGAAAGTCTAAGTAAAGAGATAGAAATTTTTAAAAGGAAGTAAACAGAACTACTGGAGTTGATGACCACTGTAACTGAAATGAAAAATGCCCAGGAAAATTTCAAGAGCACATTGGAGTTGTCCAAAGAAAGAATCAGTGGACTTGAAGGCAAGACACTTTAAATGACTCATGCAGTGGGGCAGAAAGAAAAAAAAAATATTAAATTAAAAAATAGCCTAAGACGATAATGGGACACCATCAAGTGCACCAATATATGCATTGTGGAGCCCCAGAAGGAGTAGAAAGAAAGGAACAGAAGGAATAGTCAAAGGAATAATGACAGGGAATGTCTCAAATTTAGCAAAAGACAGGAATATGCACATCCAAGATACTCAGAGAATACATAACGGGATAAACATGGAGAAAAATACATCCCATCCTATACTGATTATACATGCAAATGCAAAAGAAAAGGAGAGATTTCTGAAAGCTGCAAGAGAAAAGTAATGTGTGACATACAAGGGAGTACTAGTTATATTTAGTACTGATTTCTCACCAGAAACCATGGAAGCAAGAAGACAGTAGGTTGAAAGTACAGGTCTTGACTAATACAATGAAACAATGAGACCCAATAGACATTTATAGAACACTGCAAGCAACAAAAAAGAATGTATTTTCTTCTGGAGTGTACATGGATATACCATATGTTGGGTTGCTAAATAAGTCTCAATAAGATCAAAAATATTGAAATCAGACCATGTATATCCTCTGACCACAACTGAATGAAGCTAGACATTAATAACAGAGGGAAAAATGGAAAATTCACAAATATGTGGAAATTAAACAGCATACTCTTAAACAACCAATTGAATAAAGAGTAAATCAGAAGTGAAATTAATAAATATCTTGAGGAAAATGAAAATAAAAATGCAACATATCAAAACTTATGTGATGCAGCTTTGGCAGTGCTGAGAAGGAAATTTGTAGCTCTAAATACATACATTATAAGTCTGCCAAAGGGATGCTGGTGCAAAGTACCAGAAATCTGTTGGCTTTTATAAAGGGTATTTATTTGGGGTAAAAGCTTACAGTTACCAGGCCATAAAGAGTCCAACTCAAGGTTGCTTTCTCTCCAAAGTCAGTTGCCACATATTGAAGCAAAATGGGCACTGATTTTTGCAAGGGTTCAGCCTTCCCTGCTTAGTTTTCTTTCTCTCAGCTGCAGGTTGGCATAAGGGTTTCTCAAGGCTTCCCCTCGCTCCAGGCATAGAACTGATTTCTTTCTGGGCCTTCCGTATCAGTCCTGGCTCTCTTTCCAAAGTCAGCTGCAAACTATCAGGCAAATGGCCCATCTCTCCCTGGGGCCCCAGGATCAAAATTGACAGAGATCTCTCTCTTCCCATGTCTTGAGTGAGTGTCCATTTATGTCAGCCCACCAAGGGGGTTGGGACTCAACCTGAGTCACAGCTTACTGACATGGTCAAATCAAAGCCCTAATCTTAACAGGTAATTTAATCAAAGGCCCTGCAACTGAATCCAAAATAATCAAAGGGTATCACTCCCAGAAGAATAGACTAGTTTACAAACATAGTCTTTTCTCTTTTAGGGATTCATAAAATAATCTCAAACTATCACAAATACTTAAAAAAGAAGAAAGACTTCAAATCTGAGACCTAACCTCAAAACTGGTAAAACTAGGAAAAGAAGAGCAAACTAAAACCAAAATGAACAAAATGAAGGAATTAACAAAGATTAGAGCAGAGATAAATGATATAGAAAAAGTAATCAAGAAAATCAACAAAACCAAAAGTTGGTTCTTTGAAAAGATCAATTAAATCAACAAGCCCTCAGCTAGAATGACAAAGAAAAAGAGAAGACAAAAATAACAAAAATCATAAATGAACAGGGGACATTACTACCAACCCCACTGAAATAAAGCAGACCATAAGAGAATACTATGATCAACCGTATGCCAATAAATTAGATAACCTAGGTTAAATGAACAAATTCTTAGCAGCACAGAAAAAAACCTACATCGTCTCAAGAAAGAATAGAAAATTGCAATAAATCAATTAATAGGAAAGACACTGAATTAGTCATAAAAATCTCCTAAAAAAGAAAAGCCCAGGACCATATGGCTTCACAGGGGAATTCTACCAAACAGTACAAAATGACTTAATTTTAATTATGTTCAAAC
>PVKH010012729.1:0-17142 GCA_004027955.1 Chaetophractus vellerosus
AGGCAGGGAGTGACAGAAGCTGACATGGGGAGACAGGCAGGCCTCCACGGTCGTGTGTCAGGTTGAGGAGACTGAATTCATCTGTAGGTCGTGGGGAGCCATGGATGGGTTCTGAGTAGAGGATGACACGGGTGACATGGTCTTATCTATGTTTCAGGGAGGTCATTCAGGTGGCTGAGTGGAGGTTGGATTTGAGGGGATCAAGATTAGAGGCACCTTCTCACCCAAGTACGGATAAAAGGTGACGAAAACCAGAGCAGAGGAGGAAGGCATGGAAAAGAAAGGCCAAATTTGAGAAACATATAGGAGGCAAAGGAAAAAGGTAAATTGAGGATATTGCTCAGATTTCTGTTCTGGTCAGTTGGACGGTTGGTGCACCCTTTCACCAAGATGGAACATACGTGGAGAAGACAAGGACTAGGAAAGCAATTTTGAATACGACCTTAGGTATGTTTGGATTTGAAATACCTGTGAAGCCTTCAGCAAGTCTGTCCGGCAGGTACTGGAATTATGACTAAGTTCAGGGGAGGGGTCAAGACACCGAAACACTCCAAGTACTTAGCAAAGGCCTTAGTAATTACTACTCATTAATCACTAATCATTAGGGATTAAGCCTTTTGTATTTCTTTGTGAGGTAACATGGAGCATCAATTGAAATGTAGTTATAAAAGGCAGCATGTGTATTGAAATGAATTCAGACTGGGGAGCTAAGCGGACTTAGATTTGAATCCTAGTTCTGAGGCTCTAAACTGTATGATCTTGGATAACTTAGTTTCTCTAAAGCTGTATCTTCCTCCTTTCTAAAATAAAGGCTATAATAAAAAGACTGCCAAATTGCCCCCAGGTATCCTTCTACTATTTCTTTTTACAAATAGAACCCTCAAGTTTTAGCTGAGCATGTAGCTACCCAGCTAAAAAAAAAAACCCTACATTTTACGGGACTTTCTTACAGCAAGTAAGGTGGTTGACTATCCAGCTTTGCCTGGGACTGAGGCCTTTCCTCTAGAACCAGGAAGGCCAGGCGGCCAGTGGGATATGAGTGAAACTGATGTGTGAAACTTTCAGGACATCCCCTTGAAGACAAAGTGGCTTGCCTTGAATTTTCTTTTCCCCTCTTACTGCTGATGGTAAAACTGACAATTGCAAGAAACATCTTTGATCTAGAGATGGGAGCTCTGTATTGAAGATTGACCTACCAGCTTCGGTCTCTGGATGGCGTATGGAGCAAAGTGTTCTGCCTGCTTGAAGATGCTTATCTACCTTTGGACTGTGATGTGGGAGAAAGATTAACTTCTAGCGAACTCAAGCACTGTATTTGGGTTCTCTTTGATGTAGCAGCTTAGCCTATACTCTAATTAATGCATGACCTTATTTTGTGAGTTACTTAAAATAATATAGCACGTGGAATGATGCATTTTTATTAAATAATAATGATTTTTCTTAGAACCACAAATCTAGCAGTATTTCAAGTTTTATTTTGCTCACCCTCCCTCCTCTGACTCCTCTTTGGAATTAGCAGGCTATGATAATTTTCTTGTTTACTTGGTAAAGTGGTGGCTTGACTTACATGCTTCAGATCAGACTTACTGGGAAAGCTGTGAATCTAAAAATTATGGACATGAATAGAATGAAATGTTCTGAATATTTAGGATGTGCCCACTGTTCTATTTAAGAAATGCATATACTTACACATGATACACATTAAAAAAAAAACAAAATCAGGCTTGGAGAAAGCACCCTGTTGGAAACTTACCGTCCGTCTGTTTTTCAACCCAAGAGTTGATCTCCTTTCTGACCTGGTCAGAAGTTTCCACAAAATTAACACACTGTGGCTCTGCACCAAAGTATTTTTTCATGTCTTCTAGATATTTCTGAAAAATATAGGTAAAATCCTTTTTTGTAAAGTTGGTCTAAATTGAGGAATCAAGTCTGTTTAGACTATCAAAGGAGCTAGGTAGATAGACAATTGCAAAGTCTTACTCCATTACCCCTTTCCCTCTTCTTCCACCCCAGTTTTGGCCAAGAACTAAACACCCCCTCTTCCAACTTAGCAGGGCACTGACTAGCCATGCAGGACTTCCAGTGGGGAAGCAAAGCATGCCTCACACAGTTCTGATACTTCCACAGCTTCTTCTTTTCTATTTTTTCCCTCATGCCTGGTGTATTAATTTCCTAGGGATTCCATAACAAACTACCATAAACGTGGCTTAAAACAACAGAAATGTCCCCTGTCATCATCCTGGAGTCTAGGAGTCCAAAACTATGATGGTTTCAGGACCAAACTCCCTCCAGAGTTTCTAGGAAAGAATGCTTCTTGCCTTTTCTTAGCTCCCGGTGGTTGCCACATTCCCTGAAGTTCTGGGCTTGCAGATTCATTGCTCCAGTCTCTGCCTCCCTTGCCATGTGGTGTTCTCCTTGTGTGTCTCCATCTTCACATGGCCTTCTCCTCTCTGTCCTGTGTCTCCCCTTCCTTTAGGGACACCAGTCGTATTGGATTAAGGGCCTACCCTACTCCAATATGACTTCACCTTGACTTAACTACTTACATCTGCAAATGACCCTATTTCCAAATCAGGTCACATTCTGAGGTATTTAGGCCCTTTGGGGGGACACAAATCAACCCATAACCTTGGGAATGGAGCCGGAGTCAAAATGGGGAGCATTCTATGGAGTGGCCCCAGTGGCCAAGGGTCTTGGGAATTGTACTTGGCTTCTGTACAGTGGCAGGGATGGAACCAAAGTGAGGCCTGTGGGGCTTGCTGCTGCCTGCTCTGGGCTCGAAACACCCAAGAAGCTCGTGGAAGGCCCCTGACATGCTAACATGAAAGCTGACTTCTGAGCAAGGTCAGAGGTTTCATCAGGCATTCCCGAGGGGCCGACCCAACTTTAGAGCCTGCAGAAAACAGGCAGATGAGATTTCTGAGGAAACCGTTTCGCCTCCTCCTGCCAGGCCAGTGACAGTCTCCAGAAGGAGCAGTAACTGAGGGTGCTGGTTGCGAGGAACCTGCCTCGGGAGCATAATTTCTTCTTCAGGATGTTCGTGGTACTCATTCGGTTTTCTTGCTTTATGGCAGGTGTGTAAGCAGTAAAAAGTGGTGAGTTCATTCAACTTCCAGGCAGCGGTTTGAGATGAGGAAGTCTGAGCTCTATGGCGTTTATAATCTAGTAAAAGGAAAACCGGATGATCCAAAGCCACCACCCCCTTTCTTGCCTCATAGGTTCTGATCAACCTCTCTGAGCACATCCAGGACTTAGGGGCATTTTAAAGATGTTTTGTTTCTCTGTGTCCCCCTCATTTCTAAGTGCACACCAGGCCCGGTCACATCGCCTGCTTCTGAATTGAACAGGAGTCTACAGTCTTGACCTCCATTGGTGGGATTTCAACCATTAGTGAAGGGAAGACGTTGATATAATTTCACATTAGGAGTCTTCCCTGAGATTTCTGAAGACGTGATGTGGAAACTGTCCGTCCGAGGTCAGCCGTGCCCCAGGGGTCTCCAGCCACACCCCCATAACCAACATCCCCGCTGCTCCCCCACATCACCCAGCTTGGTTGCTCTAAATTATTTTGCTCCTGCTTCCTGTGAAACAAACATCGGCTCAAGCCTTGTATAGACCACCTTTCTGTATGTGGTCATGCCATTTCTGGGGTGTACCCTTTCACTCTGGACATAAAAATCTGATCACTGGATCTGAGTTAAGGTCCAAAATTGGTTTCCTTTACAACTAGATCTTTATTGATTTATCTAAATGATTGTCTACCATGAAGGAGTAATCACAATTAAGATTGTTCCTGGGATACCTGGAGAAAGGTAAACAATGTATTGACTGGTCTCACATGGCCCCTTATTTCTCATCAGCTTAAAATAAGATGCTTGTACTTACATTGTGGAATGGATAAGTTTTCTCCTCATATATCCTGTTGGCTGTTTTAAGAATGTAGGCATTGCTGGGCTTGTTGATTTCTGAGATAAGTGTCTGGAAATCCGAATGTATTTCTTCAACCCTGCCTTCCTTTAAAAGAAAAAGGAATAGCCAGATTAAAATATTGAACAATAACTACATCTATCTGAACAATCCATAGCAAATGAAATTATTTGGCACATTGCAAACAAAAGCTGAAAGTGAACCTAAGATAGATAAAAAATACTTTCTTCAAGGGCCTGGCATAGCAGTCTGTCCTCCTTCAGTAGGCACTACCCGTGTACTTGCTTGATTCTTGCCGCTCTATTAAAGAATGTAACAGCACTTCCCCAAATGTGAATTCAATATTTTTTCAGTTATTGTTAGGGTCTCTACCCACCAAGACAACTCCCCATGAACACTTGAACATATTCATATGCCACAGAGGCATGCCCCAGTTGTACCCCTCCCCCACATCCCCCCATCACCGACACGCTGAAGCAGTGATCCTCTCCTACCGCAGTTGGGACCTTTCTGAGATCCAAAACCTCCCCCAAAACAAAACAAAATAAATAAATAAATAAATAAAAATAGTAAGAAAATAAAATAATTAAAATAATAAATGCAATACAAAAATTAAAAGGAATGATAAATTTTTTTTCATTGTGTCTTTCATCACTGTAAGATCTGTTATCTTTTATGTACCATATGTTCCCCCAGTGTCTTAGATTTTTTTCATTTTACCTTCAGAGAAGGTTTAGGTTACAGAAAAATCACACAGAAAATATAGGGAATTCCAATATACCCCACTCTCCCACTCTCCCTCATTAATAACATTTTACATGTGAATGGTACATTTGTCACAATTGATGTACAAATACCAAAGCTTTGCTACTAACCATGGTAAATGGTTTACATTATGTTTTATATTTTGCCTGTACACTTTTATAGGTTTTGACAAATATAAAATGGCCTGTACCCATCATTGCAAGATCATGCAGAACCATTCCAATGCCCTAAAAATGTCCTATGTTCTATCTATTCTATTCTTCCCTCTCCCTGCCCTCAGAACCTATGGAAACCACTAAGTTTCAATTTTTGAAGAACAAGGTTCATAGTTACATGCAATAATATTGAGAGTTTGACATACTGGTCTCTTTTCTTTTATTAAGCATGGACTTTGTTCTAGAGAGATTCTTGTCCCTCTAATTGAGAATACAGCAGGACTCCCCAGGATGGGAGTTTAATATTTTCTTGTTTATTGTGTGGGTCACCATCCACTGAGATAGCACACTAGGACAAGATGAAAACTTTCATATTCCAAAGAAGCATGCCCCAGGTGCACCCTATTCCACATATCATCCCACCCCTGACACCCTGCACCAGTAATCCTCCCTTGCTATATTTGTCAAAAGAACCTTCCCACCATTGTAGTTTTAATCACAGACCTACAAATCCCCTGAGTTCCCTTGCTCCTTCCTCCAATCTTCCCCCTAGTTCCATGAATAGTCAGGCCCTTGATATTGATGGTTGTATTTATGAACCTTTTCTAGTGAAATTGAAACTTAATCTAGTATTAGATATTTCCTAAGAGTTACCTTCTGAAAGCCTCCTTGTTGTTCAAATGTGACCTCTCTTTAAGCCAAACTCAGCGTATAAATGTATTACATCCTCCCAGCATAGGACATGACTCCCAGGGATAAGCCTCCCTGGCACCAAGGGGGGGGTTATTACCAAGCACCAATTACCAAGTACCAATGAGCAATGAATATTTCCTCCTTTTGGTCAAGGAAAAAGACCTTGAACAAAAGAGGGAAATATTAAATACAAATGAATTTTTATGGCTAAGAGACTTCAAAGTGAGTCAGGAGGTTATTACAGAGGTTATGCTTATGCGTGTCTCAGCGGGATCAAATTGACTGCCACAGTAAACAGTGCCTCAAACAACAGAGGTCCTGCAGGCTCTAGAGACATCTAGACACTATAGGCAGGTCAGACAATCTCAGGAATTCAGCACCCTGTCAATGGGCCTTACTTTGGAATATATGCTCCCCAATGTAACAGAGTTAGACTTATTTATAATTTTCCTACACATGGCTCTTTGGCCCTATGGGATCTAACCCTTCTCTTGATGAAAGACAGAGAGGGTATCACCATCCCAAAATCCTCAAGATTTAGGAATGAACAAACATAGGTGGGAAAGCAATTATGGACTAAAGTAGACTTCTGATTATTCTAGCAATGGAAGAACTTATATCTTTGATATAAAGGCAATGACCACCAGAGGTTCTGAGGGGAGGGAGAGGGAAGAATAGGTACAACATGGGGGCATTTTGGGGACACTGGAATTGTCCTGATTGACATTGCAATGACAGGTACAGGCCATTAAACATTTTGTCAAAACCTATAAAATTGTGCGGGGCAAAGTGTAAACTACAATGTAAACTATAGTCCTTGGTTAGTACAGTGCTTCAATATGTGTTCGTCAATTGTAACAGATGTACTGCACTAATGAAAGAGATTGTTAATGTGGGAAAGTGTGGGAGGGGGAGGGGTGAGGTACATGGGGATGCCCTCTATTTTTGATGGAATATTTATGTAATCTAAAGCTTCTTTAAAAATTTAAAAAAAAATCTAATACTTTCTTCGTTTTCAGTGAAAACATTCCAGAGTTATTGGGGGTATTGTTTTCTTCACATTTAGTTTGCAAATGTAGGCAAAACAACTTTAAAAGTGGAGCAATTCTGAGATTTTAAAAAAAGCATATGGCAGGGGAGAGAAGATAAGATAAAAGCATACTACCCTTCAAAAAAGTGTAGACATTTTGTATTCTGAAAACTGCTTTTATAATTTTAAAATATTTTTTCTAAGAAAAGTGACTTATTAAAGATTGTTTAAAGTAACCACTAAAATGTGTGTGCTAAAAATGTTTTGTCTTTTATCATCAGGTAAACTAGTTACTTGAATAGCAAGAGATAAGATATACCATTTTCCTTTTCTTTTCACTTCCAGGACAGGGTTTGATGTCTTGGTTTTGGTTAAATTGAAGCACCTGTAATTTCCATATAAAAACAATATGTGAGTGCACTTTGAAGAGAAGTAATCATATAAAACACATCAATAATCACAAGTCAGTTGTTTCTATAGCTTCTGAACGTATAATTAATTAACAAAGGGGGCTCTACTTTGACTTAAATGTCATGTGAGCTTAACTAATAAAATCAAGAGCTGCTTTTAAATAAATACATACAAATTTAATTTAAGCCTCTAGTCCCTTTATTTTAATACTTTTTATAGGCCATTTAGAAGTGCATAGCCAGCCCCTTAGGCTCATTTGCATACTGAAGATAATATTCAAATAAAGCAAGGGCATTCAACACTTTGCAGTATATATATAAGAAATGGACCCAAATTGCAATCCGTCTAAGATCAAGTCTATCACATTAATAGTTGAGCCTTTTTAAAGTAATTGATCAGTCATTAACTAGGTGTGAACCACGATTTTGTTGTTGTTAAAAGTCCCCATATCTTGTGAACTACAGATCGGGTCACATCGGTTGTATATAAACTGGCGGAAAGTTATACAAGAATCAGTGTGATATGCTGGGCCCAAGTGACAGAGCAGCTATTCTGCCTGTGTGCCCATTCCCTTATTTGGCACAGAGGGCCCCCCCTTGTGGCATATGAAGAAAACTCTCCCCTTTGGCCTTTTGATTATTGAAGGATTTAGGGCTAGATTCAATCTTTTCTCTTTTTATTTACTTTTATTTATTTTTATTTAAAAAACACATATAAGTGCATATACATATGTAGGTACATATATATTTATGTATATGCTTACACACACACACACACACGTATGGATATTTTGCTGTATATCTTGCTATCTACATATATATTGTGTGGCTTGGAGCTATTTACCCCGGAAAACCATGTTCTTAGACTTGGTCCATTTCTGTGGGTGTGACCTCTTGTAAATGGGTCCTTCTGTAGAGATTGTTTACATTAAGGTGTGGCCCAGCCGATATGGGATGGGTCTTAATCCTATTACTAAAGGCCTTATAGGGAAGGCCACACAGAGGGAAAGCCAGAGGAAGCAGCTAGAAACTCAATATAAATGGAACCTGCAAGAGAAGAGAGAAGCCAGGAGATACTGCCATGTGCATTTCCATGTGACAGCCAGCTAGCCCCAGAACACCACAGTCTTCGGGGACAAAGTATTGCTTTGATGACACCTTGACTTTAGACTTCTCCTAGCCTTAAAATTGTGAGCCAATAAATTCCCATTGTTTAAACCAACCTATTGCATGGTATTTGCTTTGACAACCAGGAAATAGATTTTAGAAATATCTGCAGCAAATCAATAATCAACAGTTCCTTATATTGTTTTACAATTTTATCGCTATCTCTTAGTGGGCTCTTTAGAGTCATTCAGACGCCGGGGAGTAGAGAAACAACCAAACAAAGCATGAAGAACAGAGTTCTCTTGGTTTTTGTTTTGTTATGTTTTCAAGAAAATCTTTGTGAGATTAGAAAGATGTTTACTAATTCTGTTATTTAAAGTTTGACCCCTTTTTCTTGAAATAGTTTAGAATCAAAATTAAAATGTGGTGGGTTTTTTTTTTTTGGTGTTAAACAAAAATTGATAACCTCCTCATTTCTCCATTTTATTTTGCTGGAGCATACAGGTACTTAAATGGTTTTCTCAGTAATGGTTTTTTAAAAAATTATCCCCTTTCTTTTTATGGCTTAGAATTTTTTTTTTAAAATAGTGTATGTTTTGTTTTGGAGTATATTATTTTAACACATGGGATGCTGGGCTCTCAGGAGCTAACTGAAAGTAAAAGCAAGGAAGCATTTAGTTTTCGGGCAACAGAGATGGTTGACCTTTCCCACTTACCTGGGCCATCTGGGCTGCAGTGGAACCGTTGGTGCCCAAATATACCATGGCCAAGGAAGTTGAGATGCCCCAGGGCGAGAAGAAAATATTTTTACCCTCAGCAGATTCAGCTAGCTTTTTGCTAAACTCTAGGGCAAACTGGTTGATTGATGCTGCTAGAGAGTCCATTGCAAAATTCTAAGAAAAAATAAAGCAAAAGACAGAGAAAATGTTAAAAATTTATTCCCCTTATTTTACTATTGTAAAAGGATTTGTTAGCTTACACAATGATCTTATTTTGAATCATCCTTCACTGAAATGATAAAAAATATATATTATCCCATCTTATGTATAAGATATATATATGTATGTCTATAATATGTACACATTTATTCATAAGAGTTGAAAGACTTCAGTGAACTTCTAGTCCAGCATTTTTATTTTACAGAATAAAACTGAAGTCAAGAGAGTTTAGAAGAATTGCCCCACATTCTAGAGTCGATGCTGCATCAGGGAATGACTGGATACTGGTCAGCCAGCCACTCTGTTGGAATGCCCACCAGCGGCTCCCTACGGCCGCAGCCAGTGCTTCTTTTCAATACACCACCTGGCTTCGGACTGTGCAGCAAGTGAGAGACACACGATACATCTTTTCAACTTGGTCCTTTCTTCCGAAGGTTTCTGTGCCTTGTCTTTCATTCTTTGTGCGTGTTTTAACCTATTCTTCCCATCACACCTTTATATTTGATATTCCTGGATCCTAGAACGTCTTTATCCTCTTTCATGCTATTGAAATCCAGCCCTATTCAAAATCTTTTTCTTTTTACTGGAAACATTTCCTGATTTTTCAGGTCCACAGGACTGTGTCTTCCACTGATATCCATAACAGTTTGTGCCACTTGCTTGACATTTATCAGACCTGGTTTTGTTTTCATATGAGTATATTTAGTCTTTGCAGAATTTTCTTCTTATACTGCTCTAAATCCAGTATCACTTAGCTTAGGACTCTGCACAGAATAGGTGGTTATAAAAACGTGTCTGTTACTTTTTTACAATGTTAATTGTTTGGGATTTAGCCACCATTTTAAATTTACTTCAACCTGAAATAGTACACAATTAAGTGGAGAATGCTTATAGAGAAGTTGAGGCACTGTCGTTCTTGCCTTTACTCTCACTCACTAGAGACCCTCTGAAATTGGTCTTCCTGAAAAAGAGGACTGAGGTTTGTCCATGTTTAGTTTTAGGGCAACTAAAACTTCTAAATTTCACCTCTAATTACTCTGATAATTTAATTCAAAAATCGTTTAAAAGTGGATCTCTGTCAAAGACATAGCTAGTGCAATCTACTGACATGTCACAGGTACACGATTTCTCAAATTGGTTGAATGATTAAAAATGAATCGAATTCTTGGACCTAGTTCCAATGTTGTATAAGCTGTGTCTTTTGCAGACATCAGCTCACCTTCTAGAAACCTAGAATTGGAACTTTAGAAAGGCTAAGAGTTCTCTATTGTCAAGTAGTTGAATCAAGGAAGAAGTGTGTGTAGACGAAGTTTTGGTTTCATCATGACTTGGAGTTACTAGTGACACTGATGAAATCCTTCCTAGCCATAAGCCTACACTTAACCAAACAGCTTCCCAGGCTCTAAATCATGCCCAAGGTGTGGCTCCTGTTTATTCTAGCAACTGATAATAATCCTAGACTAATATTATTTGATTAAAAAAACAAACAAACTCTAGTTTCTTTATAATTCTGCACCCTCATACTGTGCTCAAAACTTGCCCATGAGTAATTCTTCTTAACAGAACAAATGCCACCTTGGAAATAACTTCTCTGTTTCCTTCAAGGGTATATTCACTCAAATGACACTGCATTTACTGCTTCTATATTAAGCTTTTTCTTTTTAAAAATCATAAATTGCATGTACATGAAAAACACGACTCATGGCCATGAACCGCCATGAAGAAAGGAAAAAGTAGCATCTTAGGGTCTGGAATTTTTATCTTTCTACCTGTGGTTTATGATTATATTAGAATTTGGCTACTTGTTACAAATTTCAGAAAACAATATGGAAAGAGCTAACTTCTTGTGGAAAGTTAGTATCCAGTTATCTTCAGCTTCATTAATCCTCCCCATTGAGATCATCATCAATATATATTAAAGTGTAGCCAAGGACATACAAGAGGAACAATCCTTGCCATTTTTTTTAAAGAAATAAATTTAACAAAGTGCTCAGCCAGCCATTAGTAATATTTAACTCAACAGTGAAACATGCTTTCTGAAGGGTAAGAATTTTGGAATGAGATGTTACAGATAATACTTTATTCATATGTGTTGAATAGTTATCTTTTTGGAGAAGACAATAAATGTCTAGATCAGAAGCCTACTGTGTCATTTTTTTAAAAATAAAGGGCCCTTTTATGGTTTTCAGGAACTATAGACTGATAAAATTAAATTAAGAAGGATAAACTCAATTCATAAATGAGGTCAGGGGAGAAGCCAAAGAGAACCAGGAAAGTGATAAAAAGATAATGCCATTTATCAAAATACTCATAATAAATACTCATCTTAGATATACATACTCCTATGTGTAGGATAAGGGTTGTAAAGAACTTTCTAGTACCCTATTCCAATTCCTTCATTTCATCTGAGGAAACTGAGGCCCAGAGAGGTTGGATGAGCTGACCAATGATGCACAGCTAGTGAATAGTGAGGACAGCAACCCCATTCTCTGGACTCTGAATCCAGTTGCTCTTGCCATTAGATCTTATCGTCTTTAAGATTTTAGTGGTAAGAGAGAGCACCTGGGTGAACAAGGATGAGGATGAGAAGGAGGCAGGGTGGGAAAGATGGACTTGTGCCTACAGAAGATGACACTCCAGCACTTGTACATTTCTCTTAAGCCATTTTTTCAGAAAGATAATAATTTGGTTGGTTTTATGACCAACACCTAGTATAAGGTGGGAGGCCAGGGGCTTAGATTATTCCACCAAAGAGGAACAAGCTAATGGACCATGGAATGGATGGTGGCCAGGACAGGAAAGTAGGGTGCTTGGGTTTGGGTGGGATGGGGGGTCAAACTATTAGTTCTATAAACCAGTCACTAGAATCAAAGTTCATGTTGCCAGCCCACTCATCTGCAGGATTGGAAGGGTTTCGGTTCAACTACTCTGAGAATATTCTATTTCTCTTTGCCTCTTTTGACAGATCTAGGGGTAACAAATCCAAAAATGTTACCAGAGGAAGCTCTATTAGTAGCTTCACAATTCCTGGTCATTAAGTCTCTAACCTCTTAGGAATGAATACCCTCCCTCGCCCCACCCCCCCTTTCCAGTACAGACTTTGAACCAACTCAGGGTTAAGATTCTCTGACTTGTGCTGAATTCTTGATGGAAGGAGCCATATAAAAATATTACTACTAAAATGTGATTAACTCTATGATTTGGGGAATCTCAGTCATTCGTTATTTAGCTAGGTACTTCAGCAAAGAAGAAAAACATTCATAAACATTTTTTAACCAAAGAAATATTTACAATACCTTGTCTTCTTCTGCTGGAGCAGAATTGGCAACTCGTTCCTTTAGTAAGAGATTGTGGCTGAAGAGTTGAGTAACTTTTAACTGTAGAAAAGAAATTTTTTTAAAGAAAATTCTAGCACCTCCCTCTCCTGGGCTCCACCCTTTGGTTGACTTTTACAAGCTCATACACACTCTTCTTTCATGCTTACCTTGGCCAGGAGCTCAGATAAAAACGCAGAGAGGTCCTTGCCTGAATTAATTACCCTCATTTTCCATGGCTATTTACATGTAGAGGCCTGAACTCTCGTGAATGGTGAATCACACTTTCCTCCCTTAATCGCTTCTCCAGTCTGCCCACTGGCAGCAATTAGAGCAGTTTTCCCAGGTGGATTCAGGTTTCCTTTTAAGTAAAAATAGAAGGCTGCAAATTATTGGAATAATAACGGGCAATCTAAAGGAAAATATTATTGGTGACGTTTACTGTAAAAGTGTTATGGTTGCTATTAGGGTACTTATGTGATAGGCACCCAAGAAATTCTTCTCCTCTTCTCATTTGACTGTTGGTGTGGAACCCAGAGCAGAGCTCCACCAAATGGGATGTCAGTTCTTTCCACCAGCAGGAAGAAGAGATATGGATCAATGCTTTTAGACACAATTCCTGAATGAGATGTTGATTCATCATTTTCTGGTTCTTTTTGTTTCTCCCTCATTTATAGAGCAAAAAAGATAGGTTCATGGTTTCATTTTCTATCATGACATGTATAAGCATGGAAGAATGGTGATGGGAATGGATAGTGATGGGTCCAGGAGGAAAAATCCAGAAGGGATTAAAGAAGAGGTACTCCTTTACTTATAACATATTCAGTAGGTAATGGCTGAGAGTTTCTGAGAACTGAAGCAAGATACAAACCCCCAGATGGAAAAATCTGGTGGTGAACAGGATAAACATTTTAAAACAATTGCAAAATAGCCATATGCAATGAAATATTAAGAACATCATCAAAAACAAAGAGAAAAGTGTTTAAACTACATGAAGCAAGAATTATTTTGACATCAACTTTCCCATCACAACTTTGGGTGCCAGAAGTTTATAAAACCATACCCCAAAGTGGTGAAGATGGCCTTAAAATAAGAATTATTTACCCACACCCTGCTTCGAGAATGAGAGTGAAATGCAGATATTTTCAGGCTCATTGAGATTCAGAAAGTTACCACTTACCACTGTCCCCTGATCTGCCTTAGTTCTCTGGTCTTAAATTAAGTTCTGCTCTGTTTCTGAACTTATAACTCAGCCATACCCACTACAGAGCATCCAGTGATACTTGAAACAAATGCCCTTAAAAAGAAGCCATCTGAGCTGCTTCTGCTGCCTTTGGGCCCAATCCATGTCCACACTTAACTCAGCTCAACGAATGTGACCTTGATTCTGTGTCAGGACCACTGGACTTGATATTTATTCCTGGTGTCCCACAGGACTCTGACCCAGACTGTTCTGAATTGCTATGACTTTTGTTGCAGTGAAAAGGTAGCCCTAATCCCTTTCTCATACCACTCCCCCCAACCCCCAAAGTTGGCCTCCTTGCAAGAGGGGTGGGTGTGCCCTTGTGTTCTTTATCTTTTCTCTGGTTCCCAGGTCTCTGCAAGTGAGCCACGATGCCTCTCGAGTCTGGGAATCAAGGTAAGACAGACCTTATGATCTGCAGACTTAATGGAATGACAACAAACAAATGGTTGCATGGAAGCATGTTTATTTATTATGTATTTGTAATTTTACATGTTACAGGACATCTATGTGCTACATAATGCTAAAAAGGTATATAATATATATTTACCTGCTATTTAATGCTTTCTTCTGGATATTTCTTATAAAATGGCATGGAGTTAATCACCCATCATTATAGGAACAAATGAATGCATTTCCTTACATAGAAAATTAACTGATCACCTGCTTTCGTAACTTTCTCAGTTACATTAAATAGACAGAGTAATAATTTTTAAAATCCCATCATTATATTAAAGAATAAATAAAACAATGAAAAGTAATGCTACAAAATAAACTAATGGCAAGGAAAAACTAAACGGGACATCAACCCGTTTCAAGACACCAAATGATTAAGAGGGTTGTCATGATTGACAGGGTTGTCTAGTTATTTCAGCACTCATATTTAGTGTGTCTTACATAACTGGTCAATTTTAATCGGAAAAAGTTGCTCACAAAAACAAATATGTAGGTTAAAGTCTCTTAATTTTTGGCACTTGAAATAGTAATTCTGAGGCTTATAGCATATGCTACAAAATCCTGTGCAGAACGTGAAGTTTTCAGTTTTAGGGTGAAGAGTATCTGCCCCAAAAGAGGATGCTCTTGGTTATTCTGTGCATCACAAAAAAGAGGAAGGGATGATCAGCCACAAACTGTGGGCCGCCGTGCCCTGTTCTCCCTGTCATGACGGCCCCAGTGCCAGCCGCCGCTTCAGTGCCCTCCTCGTTAACGTCCACAGAGGCTTGATGGAACACCTCAGACAGGAACAGGTCGTTCCTCTCCGACATGCCTAAGAAATCGGCCTGGCCCTTGCTGAAAGCATCCTCCATACCCATGCTTCTCAGAATGGACTTCAGTTCATACTTCTCTTCTAACTTGAACTGGGGTATGTATACTTCAACATCATCTTCGGCCATTGAGTCTCTGCTGGTCCACTTGTTGAGTTTATCAAAGCTTATTTCACGTTCCAGCTGCAAATCCAAAAGCAAAAACACAAAATACCAATGAGTGTTTAGAAAAAAAGGAAAACAACTCTATTTTAGTCTAATGTTAAAAATCACTGACTTTACTATATTGTGGGTGATGTAAAAATTTGGTAAATTGGTCACAATTTTGCAAGATGGTAGCATGGCCAACATATGATTATGGCTGAACCAAGTACTCTGAATGAAAGTTGAGACATTTACTATCAACTGATTCACATATTTCTGTGAGAAGCTGCACACCATTTCCTAAGGTGTAGATAAGTTCATCTCATGGAAGTTTTAAAACAATTGCAGTTGGAGTGACTTACCAACTCCAAGCCAGTGGACACCTCAGCAACCTCATCTGGAAGCAACAGGAACATGCTGACATCTCCAATATATGGGAGTTCTAGAATCTGAACCCTTAGCTCTTCTATGTATCCAATGTTCAGCTTTTGGTGCAAGTGCATCATCTGTACACTTTTGTGTTCATTCTAAATTTTTGAAAAAGTGAAATTTGAAAGTTGACATTAAGATGTCAAGAGATTTACAGTTAGACATAAAAGAGATTGGGATCTGCTTTATTGTTAAAGAAATATGTTTTAAAAATAAACAAAATAAATCATCTGTCAACCCTTACAGTGGTTGTTCTAATTTTATTACCTTTTTCATGTCTATACCTATTATTTATTAAGATGGACAATAATCATAAGGATAATAATATTATTACTAAAACATTTGTTGAGTACCTGCTATGGACCAAGAATTCTGCTAAATGCCATTGAAACCTTACAATAACCTTGAGTATTATTATTACCCCAGTTTTAAAGATCAAGAAATGGAAGCCTTGGAAGACACGTTACATCATAGCTGGTAAGGGCCAACATTTGAACCCAGTTCCATGCAGTTATAAAACCCATGATCTTTACATGACTCAGACTGCCCCTCAGTAAATTACTGAGAGAGCCTGTTAGCTGCCCAAGGTACATAACATATAACTGGTAAGTCATTTGGGTTTGTCAGGGAGTAGGTTCTTGTTTCTTCTCTCTCTGTCTTGTCTAAGGCCCTAAAATAAACGTTAGGAAAATGCATCTTGTTGCTTCATACCAAGTTCACCCGGAAGGGCTTAAGCCCTTTTAGCTTCTCAAATGGAGTTTTCCACTTTCCTTTGAAGAAGACCGTATTCACTAGGACCATCCTGGTCTCCCCATTTATGGACCCTTCAGGCAGCAGGTTTGGGATTTTGCCTATGGAAAACATGACAGATGTTTAGCTTTCATGGTCAAGAACTCTGAAGCGATTCTGATTTCTTGAGTATTTCAAGTAGCTATCAATCTCAGTGTCTGCACTTGCTAAACTCTGCAGAGATGCCGACCTTTGAACTCAATTTTTTCTCTAGATTTATTTGAAGCATCAGTAAAACTCAGACCAAATTTCTCAGAAGGTATGTGAAATCCAAAAGAAAATGAAGAAATATTGGGTTTAAAATTTAGATTAGCATCGATTTGGAAAGGAGATTTTCACTTCCCTTTATATTGTTTTGTCAAAGTTAGGCAATTGTATGAGAGTTATTTAATTCAGAATGGAATAAAAGAGAGTCTCTCAAGGAAAATATTAGTGTCTTTCTATGTCCCTCTTAGTGTTCCTTGTGGGTCTGGCATAGATAGTCCAGGGGTCCGACCCTTTCACTTATTTGAAGATATTTGTTTTTGAAAGTTATGCTAGACAATCTAATAGTGGTGAAGATACAAAAGTTTAGAGATCAAGAATTTTTCTGGAGGAACTGAGAAGACTGGAAGGGATATTCAAAATCAGTTGTAAAATAATGTGTGATGAATTCTGTAAAAGAGCTAAAAAATGGAAAGTGCCATGACAATACAGGGAAAGGAATGAATGAGTGGGCCAGAAAATGTTCTCAGAAATGATGACGTCTGCATGTAGTTGTTTAAAAAATTGTTGATTTAAGGAACAATCCAGTTATACCAAGCACCTGCCCTGCACTATTCGAACCACTCAAATATATTATTTTATTTAATCCTCACAACTACCCTATTAGGTGACTATTATAAGGCCACTATGGTGAGAAAGCATAGTCATCTGTCAAGGTCACCCAGCTGG
>PVKH010012730.1:0-17142 GCA_004027955.1 Chaetophractus vellerosus
AGGCTAAGGACCCTTCCGTGACCACCTGCTCAGGATTGTCTTGTCCAGCTCCAAATGCTGCTTCCAGAGAGTAGCACTGTGGTTTCCCAGTCCAGGGGGGACAGATGCAACCTGGCTTAGGGTCTCAGCATTAGGTTTTTTTTGGGGGGGTGGGGGTGGGGGTATCTATTTGTTTTATATCTCATAGGTGAATCCTATCTCTAAATAACTACCCCATTTTGAATTAACTTAGAACTTACAGAAAAATTGCAACAAAAATAGAGAACTCTTATATACTCTTCACCCAGATCCACCAATTTTTAACATCTCTCTCTCACAAGTGCACACATCACTATTTAATTTTAAGAACCATGTGACAGGAGGTTGCCTATCTCGTGATCCTTAACCCCTTCATATTTCAGAGTGCACTTCCTTAGAACAAAGATATTCTCTTATACAAACACAGTACAGTAGCAAAGTCAGGAAATTAAACCTTGATATACTACTTTTATCTAATCTACAGTTCATATTCCAATTTTGACAATTGTTCTAATAATATCTTTTTGTGCACTGCTTTCCTCCAGTAAAACATCCAGTTCAGGATCGTGTATTGCTTTTTGCTGTCATGTCTGGGCTGGTCTCTGAGAAATGTCAACCTCTGCTCATTTTCTAAAATCCTGACTCGAGATGTGCTTTGATTCCTCGGTCTGCACAGGAAACGCGTACATGAGTCAAGCATTCTGCTGCATCTGGTATGGAGACACGCCACGTCCACAGCACTGTGGGCAGCAGCCCTCATGTGGAGGCTGTGGGTCTAGGTGCCCTTGGTGAGTTTCACACCAGTGTGAGGTCCCCTCTGTGTTCACTCTGCTGCAGGACAGTGGGTGGGAGGGTAGAATCTTAGATTTTCTATTTCAGGACAGACACAGGAAAGGTCAGGTTAACAGCTTCCATGGGATAACATGCATCATCCCAGGATGGTGGACCAAGATGCTGGAGCCCCCCATTCCTTACCCCCAAAACACTGCTTCTAGAAAGGCCTCAAACCAGCCTGCTGCCTTTGAGCTTTTATAGCCCTATTGTAGAGACTGAGTTTTTTTTTTTCCACGAATGATTTGCAGAAAGGGAAGAAGGGGCTGGTCCTTGGGGCTCGAGGTGGCTTGAGGACAAACAGGTATAAGACGGGATACAAAGGGCAGCAAGGTGTCAGATATACAACCCTGGTCACATCCTGCGTGTCAGCCCTGCCCCTCTGTGAGAATACCATGCCTCAGGGTTAGCAGTGCCACACTGGCAACCTGAAGATGTCCCAGCTTTGAGGGGAATCTTGCAGCCAGAGCAGCACCTGTCTTCCTAGAAGAGCTGCCTCTAGATATGAATGGAGTCTACGGTGCTTGATGGGAGAGGCCAGAGGCTCAGCCAAAATGCGAAATACCCAGAAGACATAGCAGGCCCCGACAGCTTCCACAAGGACAAGCAACAGTGTCCCACAGTGAGAACTTGTCAGCATCTCAGAGAACCCCAGGGAACACATGGAGCGTGGGAGCTGAGACATTATATCAGGAAGGGCACAGGAGAAAAGCAATGGGCTCTGCTGTGCAGGGGCCTTATCTTGTCTGGACATTCCTAGTTCCAACTGGAATGATACAGAAAACATTCCATTTTCATTTGCCTCCCTCAAGGGCTGAATGTGCCTATTCAGCAAAGAGGCAGGGATTTTTCTGTCCTTGGACAGGAACTGGCACTTTTAGCCATATCTCAAACTGCAGTTCCCCAAAGTATGTTCCACAGACTATCAGCTCCAGGAAATAGTCTGCCAGAAAAGATCCCTTGACCTACAAATATGTGGGAAACACTCCAGCCCATAGCCCCTTCTTAGAATTAAAGGCTCTAAGAGAAAGAAAGCAGTTTAGTCCAATGCTCCCAAGGCTTACTTGACCAGGGAACCGCTTTGCTTCCTGGGGGTGGCAGAGTGGGAGTGGGCTCACACACGTGTGCACATGGCATCCAATTCAATTCTTTGGAACACACTCTGGGGACTGTTTCTCTGGCCACGCTGAGTAGAAAGCAGGTTTCATCCATTACCTATCTCCTCAGGCCTCCCTTAGCTCCAGGGCACACTCCGCATTGGACTGATGGTGGCTGCTCACTGGGAGGGCAACCTGAGACAGGGCATCTTTCTTCTCTGGCAGAAGAGAGAAAGGGGGCGGTCAATTTGAGCTTTAGGAATGGAGACTCTTGTGAATGGGGATGGTGTTGGAGTAGGCTGGGCCCTCAATCCAATATGATTGATGTCCTTGTGAAAAGAGGAAATTTGGACAGAGCGGAGAATGCCGTGGATTGCCACAGAGCCAGGGGAGAGGCACGGAACAGACCCTTCCCTACCGACTTCATGAGAGGCACGGCTCTTCTGACACTTTGCTTGTGGACTTCCAGCGTCCAGAACTGGGAGACAATAAATTTCTGGTGGCTTAAACCACCCAGTTTGTGTTACCTTGTTACAGTGCCCCTAGGAAACTAAAAATCCTGCTGTGGGCTCTAAATTCATTAAGTTGTTAAGAGACAGCAGCCTTCCAGATAGAAATTTTCATTAGACTCTTAATCTCTTCAGAGAAACTCATCTTCCACGTGAACAGGATATTTCCAAAATCCAACTGCTGAATAAAAAGGTCTATAACACACAGGAAGCCAAAATTCACAGCTTACCCGTCTCTTCTGATCCACCCAAGAATGTGTTTGAAAATGAAGTGCACAAGAGGTGAAGGGAAGTGAATTTAGAGCCCACAGAGGCTACACCATTTTGTATTCCCACCAACAATGAACAAGTGTTCCTATTTCTCCACATCCTTTCCAATACTTGTAATTATCTGTTTTGTTTGTTTTTAAATTTTAGTATGAAATGGTATGTCATTGTGATTTTGATTTGTATTTCCATAATGGATAATGGTGTTGACCATCTTTTCCTGTGCTTTTTAGCCATTTATATATCTTCTCTGAAGAAATGTCTATTTAAAACTTTTGCCCATTTTTAAATTGGGTTGTCTTTTTGTTGATAAGTTGAAGGATTTCTTCTTATATTCTGGATATTGAACCCTTATCAGATATATGGTTTCCAAATATTTTCTCTCATTTTGTAGGTTGTTGTTTTAGTTTCATGATAAAGTCCTTTGGAACACAAACACTTTGAATTTTAATGAGGTCCCATTTAACTACTTTTTCTTTTATTGCTTGTGCTTTGGGTGTGACACCTAAGAAATCATTGCCTAAAACAAAGTCCTGAAGGTGCTACACTAGGTTTTCTTCTAGGAATTTTGTAGTTATGGCTCTTATATTTAGATCTTTGATCCATTTTTAGTTCATTTTTGTATACTTTGTGAGGTACACAAAATATATATATGAGGTCTATCTTCATTCTTTTGCAAATGGAGATCAAGTTTTCCTAGCACCATCTGTCGAAGAGACTATTCTTTCCCAATTGAGTAGTCTTTGCCCCCTTATCAAAAATCAGTTGACCATAAATGTGAAGGGTGGTTTCTGAGCTCTCAATTTGATACCATTGGTCTATATCTGTCCTTGGCCCAGTACCATGCTGTGTTTTTTTTTATTTATTACATATCCCCCCACCCTTTCTGCTTGCTCTTGCTGTGTGTCCTTTCTTCTGTGTCTTTCTATGTCTGCTTCTTGTCTCCCCCCACCTTTGCGGCGACGCGCCGAGTCGGCCCTCTGCGGTGGCGGCTTGTTCCGTTCGTGGGTGGCTCCATTCCGTTTTCACGGGCGGCTCCGCTCCATGTTTTGTGGGCAGCAGTCCTCCATGTTTTTGCGGGCTGCCCGGAAGGGCGGTTCGCAGGTGGCAGCTCCCGCTTTTTCACAGGTGACTTTGCCATGCCCGTGGGGGCTCCGCCCTGCCCGTGGCGGATTTTTTTTGCCTTGCCCACGGCGGCTCTGCCCGCCCACGGCGGCTTGCCTTTCTCAAGGCCGTCTGCCCGCTCAGAGAGGTCGCCGGGAACCGAACCTGGGGCCTCCCATGTGGTACCCCAGCATGCTCTTTATCCACTGAGCTATCTAGCTGGGCCCTCATGCTGTTTTGATTACTGTGGCTTTGCAACAAGTTTTATGATCAGGAAGTATGAGTCCTCCGACTTCATTCTTCTTTTTTCAAGGTGCCTTTGGCTATTTGGGACCCTTTACTCTTCCATATAAATTTGTTGACTGGCTTTTCCATTTCTTCAAAAAAGGTTTTTGGAATTTTGATTGGGATTGCACTGAATCTGAAAATCACATTGGATAGAACTGACCTCTTAGCAATATTTAGTTTTCCAATTGATGACTATGGAATATCTTTCCATTTATTTAGATCTTTGATTTCTTTTAGCTATATTTTGTAATTTTCTAAGTTGTTTACATCCTTGGTTAAATTTTTTCCTAAATATTTGATTCTTTTAGTTACTATTGTAAGAGGAATTTTTTCTTGATTTTTTTCTTCTGATTGTTCATTACTAGTATAAAGAAATGCTACTGGTTTTGGAGTTTTGACCTTGTAACTCCTTTCCCCCACTTTGCTGACTGGTGTTAATTCTTCTTGGACTGTTTGGTAAAATTCCCCTTTGAAACCACACGGTCATGGGCTCATTTTGTTGGAAGGTTTTTGATTACTGATTCAATGTCTATTAGTATTGTTTTGTTGAGATCTTCTATTTCTTCTTGAGTCAGTGTAGATAGTTCATGCATTTCTAGGAATTTGTCGATTTCTTCTAGGTTATTTAATTTGTTGGCATATATTTTCTCATTGTATCCTCTTATAGCCCTTTTTGTTTCAGTGGGGTCAATAGCTATGTCCTTGTTTTCATTTCTGATTTTAGTTATTTATGTCTTCTCTCCTTCCTTGTCAGGCTAGCTAACGGCTCATCAATTTTATTGATATTTTCAAAGAAATTGGTTTTGTTGATTCTATTATTTTATTCTCTATTTCATTTATCTCCACTCTTTGTTATTTCCTTCCTTCTCCTTGCTTTGAATTTAGCTTGCTCTTCTTTTTCTAGTTCTTCCAGTTTTTGAGTTAGGTCTTCTTTCTTTTTTAATGCAAGAATTTAGAGCTATACATTTCCCTTTCAGCACCACCTTCGCTGCATTTCATGCTTTATTTTCTATTTTTCAATTTTACTTCATAAGTTTTAGTATGTTGCATTTTCATTTAACTCAAATTAGTGCCTAAATTCCCTTGTGATTTCCTCTTTAACTCAGTTGATTAAGAGCATATTGTTTAATTTCCACATATTTGTGAATTTTTCATTTCTTGTTATTGATTTTTACCTTCATTTCATTGTGGTCAGAGAAATATATGACTTCAAGTTTTTAAAATTCCTTTGAAACTTGTTTTGTGACCTAATATATGGTCTATCTTGGAGCATGATCTATGCACTTGAGAAGAATGTGTATTCTGTTTTTGTTGGGTGTTGAATAAATGTTTTTAGGTCAAGTTGGTTTAGAGTATCACTGAAGGCTTGATTTTACTTACTGGTCTTCTGTCTAGATGTTCCATCCGTTATTGAAAGTGATGTATTAATGTCTCCTACTATTATTGTGAACCATCAATTTCTCCCTTCATATCTGTCAGTATTGAGTTGTTGAATTTACTCCTTTATCAGTTTATAATGATCATCCTTACCCTGTACAAAAGTTTTTGAGAAAGTTTATTTTATCTGATATTATTATAGCTTCCCCAGCTCTCTTTTGCTTACTACTTGCATGGAGTATTTTTTCCCATCCTTTCCCTATCAAACTACTTATGTCTTTGAATTTCAAGTGAGCTTCTTATAGATAGCATATAGTTGAGTCACGCTTTTTCTTTTTTTTTTTTTAATCCATTCTGCCAAGGTGTGCCTTTTGACTGGAGAGTTTAATATATATTTAAATTTAAAGTTAGTGCTGATAATGCAAGACTTTCTTCTGTCAATTTAGTATTTAGTCTTTGTAAGTCTTATATCTTTTCCTCAATTCTTCTGTTAATGCTTACTTCAATATTTATTTGAGTATTTTGTTCATACTGAGTCTCTTCTCATTTCTATCTGGATATATTGTTCATATGTTTTTTTTTTTTTGTGGTTTACCATGGGATTAAAATTTAACATCCTAAATATATAACAGTCATATTTGATTTGATACCAACTTGATTTCAATATCATGCACATACACTATTCCTATACCACTTTACCCCTACCTTTTTTGTACTTGTTACAACTTATATTTTTGTACATTGTAAGTCCAAAACCATAGATTTTTTTCTTTTGTCCATTTGCATTTTACCACCTCTAGGAAGTAAGAAATGGTGTTACATACCAAACAATACAATAATAATGACATTTACAATTACCCAAATGGTTATCCTACTCAAGGTCTTTATTTCTTTATGCTGCTTTCTATCTTTTCCTTTCCTTTCAGTCTGAAGAACTCCCTTTAGCATTCCTTATAGGGCAGTTCTAGTAGTAATGGACACCCTCAGCTTTTGTTTATGTGGGAATTTCTTAATTTCGTCCTAATTTTTGCAAATCTCTCTCAGATATAAAATTCTTGATTGGCAATTGTTTTCTTTCAGTACTTTAAGTATTTCAACTCACTGTCTTCTTGTCTCTATGGTTTCTGATGAGAAATCAGCACTTAATCTAATTGTGATTCCCTTGTACATAAAACACTGCTTTTCTGTTGCAGTTTTCAGAATTCTTTCCTTATCCTTTGCATTTGACCATCTGGTCAATATATGATGGGGCATATTTCTCTTCATGTTTACCCGGTCTGGTGTTCCCTGGGTTTCTTGGATTCACATTTTTTGCTGAGTTTGGGGAATTTTCTGTCACTATTTCTTTGAATATGCCTTCTGACCCTTTCTCCCTTTCTGCTTCTAGGACTTCCACAATGCATATTTTGGTATACCTGATAGTTTCCCAGAGGTCCCTTAGGCTATTTTTGCTTTTTAAAATTCTTTTTATTTCTGCTTCTTAGCTTGACTCAATTTCATTTGTCATGTCTTTGAGTTCACTGATTCTTTCTTCTGCCACCTCCACTCTTCTCTTGAAATTTCCTGGATATTTTTCTTTTCAATTATTGTGGTTTTCAACTCTAGTAGTTCTGTTTGGTTACTTTCAAAATATGTTTTTATTGAGATTCTCATATTATTCATCCATTGTTTCCCTAATGTCTTTTAGTTATTTCTCTGTATTTTTCCTTCATTTCCTAGAACTTATTGAAAATCGTTATTTTTAACGTATTTGTCTGGTATGTCCATAGTCTGGTTTTCTTCCCTGATGTTTTCTGGATTTTTATCCTCTTTCTTTGGATGGGACTTCATTTCCTATTTGTTTGTTTTGTAATCTTTTGCTGCACACTGTACATTTTAATATTTTAAAATGTTAACTCTGGGATTTATTCCCTTAGATATCTGTTTCTTGAATTTGTAACCACCTGATGATATGACAGATATTTTATTGTTGTCAGCCACATCAGAAAGATTTGCTGAAAGTGAATGCTAAGGGCAGGATCCTCCCTGTCTTTTCTGGGCCTGCTTCTTGTCCTGGGCTTGTGCTTGCTAGTGGTCTTGGGAGGCTCCCTGTTTACAGGAGTTTGAATGCCCCCTCTGTTTCCCAGGAGACAGACCACTTCCTTCTCCCAAGTGTTCTACTGCCAGAGTTAAAGCAAGTAAGCCTTTGCCCAAGACCATCTACCTCAATTGTTTGTTACACTGCTTTCATTGTCATAAACTGATTTTGCCTGGAAGGCAAATTCTAGCAGGGAGGCATGCTGGAGAGGAGTTTCCCAGCTCAGTCTTTCTAGCCTGGAACAAGCCCAGGAACCCACAAAGGGAATACTAGCCAGCTCCAAACTCCCCTGGGGAAGGGATGTGGAAGGGGCCAGGAAGGGCAGCAGAAGCTTCTTTCACAGCTTCCCAAAGCTGTACTTTCCTGACCTGTCCAGCAAATGCAGCCCTTCAACTATCCTCTGCAGCTCTGAGGAAGTAAACTATATTTAAGTCTCCTCTGCTACCTTTTTCTGGGGCATTTTGGAACAACAGTCATTCTCAGAGCCAGGCCCCCAGCAATCTAATAGAGCTAATCAGAAGCTGTGATCAGCAGCCAGCCCATGCCCACCCTGGATAATGGGGAAGTGGATTTTTATGTCCTTTTCTGGCTGGGAGCTAGTAAGCAACGCACAGAGACAGCACTTTACTGGTAATTACCATAATTTAACAGCCTCTTTCTTCCACTCTTCCCTGGATGCTGTACCTTGTTCTACTGGACTCTGGAGTCTCAAAATAGTTGATTCAGACAGTCCCTGTTTAAAAGCTGTTCTGGTAGAGGGACTTGATTCCTACTTCACCATCTTCCCACAATTCTAAGAGGATGAATTTTGCTCTGAGTTCATTCTTGTTCTTGTCTGGGTATGGGAGTTACCCTTGTATATCATAAGGATGAGGCTACAGATATATTTTCAAGATTTATCAGTACAATCACTGTGTAATTCCTGCCTTGCTTTGTTATGTGGATTAAACAAGATAATACATGTTTAAATACTTAGTCCACGGTGGCATTTAATAAATAGTAGCTATTATTTCTGTTTTTCTCATTATCAATATCATTACAGTAATAATATTTTCACATAATCTAGGGTTAAATGATCTGGTTTAAAATCTAACAGTCGAATGCAAATGAAGGACTCAGCTACGGTCTACCTATTTTCCAAAAGGGGGTTAAAATCTATTTTGATCTTTTCTCTCTTTTTTTATTATCTCAAAAAAAAAAAAGTGTTTTGTAAATTCTAATGCATATTTCATCTTGTGTCTGGAAAAAAAAGTTTTTAAACCCTCCCAAGTTGCAGTCTCCAAATGTATTTTGCCTGCTACACTTAATATTCCAAGTGTTACTGGTGCTTATTATCCCTGATTCTCGGCAGTGAAAACATTTAGCCAGTGGAGAACCACTGGCTGGAACGCAGGAGAAACTGCGCCATCTGCTGGCTTGCCAGGAGAACTGCGTGCGTGAAGCTGCCCACAGACACGCAGCTACTCTGGGCGGTAAAGCTGCGGTGGGACTGCAGATCCTCTGCCCAGTGATTTGATATCCAGGGAACATGAAGGCTGGAGGGCCACACTTGAACCCCACTGCCATGTTGCTGCATACGTGGCATCTGGCTCTGGCCTGTCCCTCAGGACACCACCCGCCTTTGCAACTCCCGAAGCAGACGCTGGGTGGTTCAGCAGGAAGCAGGGCTGGTGCTCTAATCATGATGGTCCTTGGTGGTTACTCCATTCCTAGCTTGCTGTCTCATCATAGTGCGCTGTCCCCTGGCCGTGGCTGGGGGCTTAGGCCACCACAGACTCTAGGTCTCCTCTGCCTCTTTCCTTTCCTCTCCCCACTTGCCAGATGACATGGCCCACAAGAAGGGACACACACAGACCTCATGGCCTGGGACCACCCTGCTGAGCTGACCCCAAGGTCCACTGCTAAGGGCTCTCCTTCTTCCAGGGGGAGACCAGCTCAGGCCATGGCCTCATTTTTCACAAATAATGACAGAACAGGCAGTTATATACAGGCAGCCTCACAGTCACCCAAGAGAAGGCTCCCAGCATCCACTAAGACGACTCTTTGGGAGACTCTTATCCAAGTGTGTGAAAGATAGGGAAACTGACAAGTCCTGGGCACCAACTACATGCCACTTAATGTCATATTTGCTTGAATGTGTCAATCAATTTATTTCTCACAACAACTCTATGAGGAAGTTATTA
The DNA here is from genome assembly GCA_004027955.1 of Chaetophractus vellerosus. Classification (NCBI taxonomy): domain Eukaryota; kingdom Metazoa; phylum Chordata; class Mammalia; order Cingulata; family Chlamyphoridae; genus Chaetophractus; species Chaetophractus vellerosus. The sequence continues at coordinate 9,752 of PVKH010012730.1, forward strand.
CCATCCTTACTTTACGGCCGAGGAAACTGAGGCACAGAAAGGTTAAGTCACTCACCAAAGTAGTCACAACTAGTTAGTGGTGGACCTGGGATTCAAACCCAGGCTGTCTGGCTCCAGAATTCATACTTCTAAGCTCTATGATGAATTAATATTGAAAGACCAAATAATAGAATGGAGAGATTGTTGACAAGACGTAGTCCCAGAAAATTAGCTCTCCTAACAATGAAACTGGGACCCAAATTGAGAGATCAAGGATCGGTGATGGGTAGAGTAAAAGAATGTGGCTCTAGCAAAGGGATGGAGGGAAGAACCCAAAGAGAATCAGAGATGAGGTCACAATCAGTAAATTTGAGGACTTGAAAGAGATAGAGCATAGTAGAAAAAAGACAAGGTAATAAAAGACTTAAATAGTTCTTCACATTCAAAGTCTTGAAACCGAAGAAGCTGAGCTCCACCATGGACCCAGGTAGCCAAGTGGAGCTGAGTGAGGGGACTGCTGAGGGAGAGTGTACAGGTTTCACTGCAGAGCAGGTGGTTGGCTTTGGTCTTGAACCACTACCCAACATGGCAGGACTGGTGGACCATCTTCCCAATACATGCCCTAGGGTATTGTGGATGGCTCCCAGGCATCTACCCCACTGGACAGGTGCTGGATAATGGCACTGTCACTGGGTCACAGGGTCTGCTGGGGCCAGGTACCAAGGATACGATGGTGAACAGCATTCACATTCACCCTGCCTTCATGGAGTTTCATTCTAGTGGGGGAGAGGGATAGACAGAATGCAAACAAGTTAATTAAATAAAATGATTATGTACTAGAAAATATGCTCCACAGGGAATAAGCAGGACCCTGTGCTGGAGGACAACAGGAGAGACAAAGGCTTTTCGCCACAGAGAAGAACCATGGGTATTTGCCTGGACAACATTCCAAAGGTCTCACATCTATAGAGCTGATGGCCCTTCCCAATGAAGAGCCACACACAGGTGCAGGATCAAACTGACAAAGTTGAAAGATGATCACATCCTACAACTCTAAACGAGCACCCAAGCTAGAACCTCACCAGCAAACCACAGGGCCATTATGCTGCACATTCATACTAAAACGTGAATTCTGCATCATTTTGTGAATGAATTTGAGATTCCTTGTATATCATTATGCATCAGCAAAATATTTTAAATATTCTACAAATTTGGGCACTTGTTTTTTTTTTGTGGCATCTCTAACCTCTTGGGAGGAAGGTAAGCCTGGCGATGGGAGCATGGCATTGAAGCTCAGACCCGAGGAAAGAGAAGGAGACAGTCACCTGAGGCAGAGGGAGGAGAGCATTTCCAACAGTACCACGAGCTACTATAAATTTGGAGGACAAAGACACTTTTCTAGGAGCTACCATAAAGAGAAAACTTAAATACTGTTAGGAAATGAATGCTCCTAGTAAGTTCCAATAGAAAGGCTTAGAATTAAGACCAAGACAAACTGATTCTAATTTAGCCAAATGTGGGAAGAACAAAGACCTCCTATATCGCTGAATGCTACCCTTGAGCTTGATTCCTTGAGATTCACCAGAGAAATTTAGAAACAAATCACTGAATTTATAAGAAGCTAGGTCAACTGGCAGATTGTGTATCTCAGATTCAAACCTGCTTCTGAAAATAGGCATGAAAACTGCAGCAACCCAGAAAAAAGGGAAAAAGTTGAAACGGAATTGCAAATGACAGCATTCATGACAAGCTTTGCAGTCAGCCGTGGTGGCTGGTTGCCGGCCAAGGCTGAGCTTTACCTACTGGTGACTGCAGCCTCCAGCTGTTTCCTGGTGAGTTTCCATGGGTTCTACAGGACAATAAGCTTTCTCACTTAGGCTGGGGTTGAGGATGTTAAATGTTCTGTTTTGTCTGTTACTGCCTGGATATTGAGGGCCATGAATCCAAGGCTGGACTCACAAGACACTGTCACATTTGGGCAGGAGAAAGCAACAACCCGCCCGGTTGGGAGGGAGCCTTGTCTGTTTCTCCGTGAAGGGGTTCTCTGTGTTTATAATATAAAATTAGAGAGAGCATTCCTTTTCCCTACACCCTTCTCCCTGCCACAAAGGAAGAGGTGAACCTTTTGTAATGCACTGTCCAAATCTCTCACCACTATGTAAGAGTTTCATCATGCTTTGTACCAATTCCCTCCTAGACAGCGGGTTTCCCAAGGTTAGAGACTATTCGGTCAGTCTCCTGGTCTCCTTCCACATGACACCCCCAGGGGCCTGAAACCTTACCGGTCCTCAATAAGTAACTACTAAATGACTGAATTATCAGGTGATCAAAACTGTATCTACTGCCACAGAGTTCCCTCTGGCAATTATTAAGGGGTCGGTTTCTCCCATCTCAACTAACAGTCAATGACAATCAACCATTTATTCATTAATTTATTTCACCACCATATATTTATTGAGAACCTACTGTGTGCCAGGTACCTTATGAGAGTTTTCAGCTACAGCAGTGAATACAACAGATGAGATCCTGGCTCTCATGGAACTGAGAGTGGGTAAGGCCAGGGATCAGCAAACTTTTTCTACAAAGAAAGAGTAAATATTTGAGGCTTTGCAGCAACAAAGATACTTTTCTTTGCTTTCCTTTTTTTTTTAAAAAAAAAAGAAAACCTGATCTCAAGGACCTTTTAAAAATGGGTCATGGGTCAAATTTGGCCCGTTGGTCACAGTTTTACGACCCCTGTGTAAAACAGACATTGAACAAATAAACACCCTGATAATAAGATAACTTACAAATGTGATGAGCATGAAGGAGGGAAAAAAAGGAAAACACAGGTTGTGTGGGGGCATGAAGTCAGAGAAGAAGAAGAAATATCAAAGGGCTGATTAGACCAGTAGGAAAGCAAGCGGCAAAGAACAAGGGAGCATGGGGTGGGTGGGACCTGGAGAGCCTTCAGGGGTCACAGGTAAAGGCTTCAAAGCAGCAGAGCTAGGCGAGTCAGTCTGTCAAGAGGTAGGCGAGTGGGTGGGATCCTCATTGGGTAAGTCAAGGAGCTTGGATTTGTCCTTTTTCTAAATTTAATTTAATTTGTTTTTTATTTATTATATAACCCCCCCTTTCTGCTTGTTCCTGCTGTGTTCATCTTTGCGTTCTTCTGTGTCTGCTTGTCTCCCCCCTCTGTTGCAGGGGCCCGCCGAGTCAGCTCACCATGCAGCGGCCTTGCCTGCTCGCAGGTGGCTTGCCCTGCCCACTGCAGCTTTGCCCTGCCCATGGCAACTTTGCCTTCTCAAGGTGGCCTGCCTGCTCAAGGAGGCCCCGGAAACTGAACACGGGACCTCCCGTGTGGTAAACCGGCACCCTACCAATTGAGCCACAGCTGGCCCTGGATTTGGCCTTTTAAATTGTGAGAACTTCTCTGGCTACTATGCAGGCTCTGGTCTGGGGAGGTGAGAAGGGCACAAGGTGGGGAGGCCAGTCAGCTGGAGCCTCATAAGGGTTGACAATGGCTGTAACCATACAAAACAATGAAGGAAAGAAATAGACGGATTTGAAAAATACTTTGAAGGTAGAATCAAAAGAACTTTGTGATGCATTGGACATGGGAGAGTGAGGGAAAAGGAAGTGTCGAGATCGAGTCTTAGAAAGGAGTGGCAGGATGCACCCCAAACTATCCAGGCTAGTTACCCCTGGCAGGGCAGGGTGAAGGGGGTTGATTGTAGGGACAAAGGGAAGAGGATCATTACCTTTTAATCCACCACTCACTGTTTGTCTTGTTAAATGAGGAAGTATTAGTTTAATAACACAACCAATAATGTAGAGAAGAAAAAAAGAATAAAAAAGGAAGGGAAAAGTGAAAGGGTCCCAGGTTCTGGCTTGAAAACCTGTGTGGATGGAGGTAGTTTTGATTGTGCTGGGGAAAAGGAAAGCACGGGTATGGGTGTAGGATGGAGACAGACCAAGACTTCTGTTTGGGACATAAGGTCGAGATGCCAGAAAGTTACTAGATGACGGAAGTTTGCCTTGCCTCAAGGGGATCTCCAGGAGTTCCAACCAAAAGAAAGCAGAAAGGAATATGACAAACAGATGCAGAGATATCTGGGAGACGCAGGATCATGTGGCTTAAAACAGCAGCTTCCTAACAGTCCCTCATCAGCCCAAGTTCTGCTTTGATCAGCCCAGATCTGTTTGTTGCAGAAGGGGTGGACTTGCAAAGCAGTGTCTTAGCTCTGGGCACCTCCTTTAGAAGAATCCCACCCCTGGAGGAATAAAAAGGTTGAATGTTATTTTAATTGAATTTGTTTTCAATTTACTTTCAGCTGTCTAGGGAAAAACCTTTTACACTCACCACATTTGATTCCTTTTTACTCCATGTCTATTATCCTCATAATGAGCTTTTAACACACTAATGTGGCCCTGTTTGCCGAATGGTGATTCACATTGGCCAAATCAATAAATAGCAAAAGCATAAAAATACGCTAAACTCAGACAAAGAATCAGAATACAAATGGAAATCTTGGACACCTACTTTAGTAAAAGTGGGGACTATTTTCTGATGCAATACCCCATGGTACCAGGGTGAGGGTAGAGAAATTCCTCCACTGTCCAAATCTCAATTCACAAGTGCCCACCAAGGCATCACAGCTAAGTTTGAAGCAAGTGGGAAGCTCCTCTGCCTGCCCCTGGCATTGGGTCTCAATTTATGATTAAAAGGGAAAAATCAAAATGCAAGTTTTAAGGATAGTTTTTTTTTTTAATGTTAAAGAAGCTAACAGAGTGAGTGCCACCGGCGCCTCTGGTTCATGGATCTGACATCTATACAGATGGCACCCATTGCTCATTTTGTAGTGCCACCTTGGCCTTACAGAAAATGAAAACAGCATTTCCTAATGTGATACAAGAACTCTTTTTGAAGAGTTGGCATGCTCCTTGGCCTCAGCAAGTAGGAAGATTTGTCCTGGTACCCATCCCACAACAATGGTCAAGAGAGAAACGTGGGGCCAGCTGTAGCTCAATTGATAGGGCGCCAGTTTACCACATGGGAGGCCCCAGGTTCGGTTCCTGGGGCCTCCTTGAGTGGGCAGGCTGCCTTGAGAAGGCAAGCCGCCATGGCAGGGCAAAGCTGCTGTGAGCAGGGCAAGCCGCCACGGGCAGGGCAAGCCCCCACGAGCAGGCAAGGCCACCACACGGTGAGCTGACTCGGCGGGTCACCGCAGCGAGGGGAGACAAGCAGACACAGAAGAATGCAAAAATGAACACAGCGAGAACAAGCAGAAGGTGGGGATATATAATAAATAATTTTTTTTAAAAAAGAGAGAGAAACGTATCTCGGGATTCAGTTATTCCAGATCTAGTCAGTCCAGAGCTTCACCCATTCTCATCCCTGCTAAGATCTTAACCTAAATCAAAATCATGTGAGAAGTTTGTAATGATCTAGTGTGGAAGTTCCTAAACTATGGTGCTTGGAACACTTTCTCTGAATTTTAACCATATATTCCAAGAACTCATTCGTTGTTTAAAGTACTTTGGGGATTCCTTCCATACTCTATTTCTGTCTTTGATACTCCAAAGTGCATTAGCATTATAGGCTCTGAGAAGTCCTGTAGCAAAACACTCTTTCCTTTGTTTAAATTGGAGTTTTCCATACTTGTTTGACTAAGAAAACTAGTTTTTTTTAACATTTTCATTTTTTTTTTTTTTTAGGTAAAATGTCAATTCATACTGTGGAACACAAGGAAAATATTTAAACTGAATCATCTTAGGAAAACACCATATACAACTTAAATTGGGTTGTCACATTTTGACATGTCACAGTCCATGAAAAAACCTATATCCCTGACTCTGTCTCCCCATACAGCAGGTGGTTCATTAGGGCACATTTTTGGGCCTCATTCATTCCAAAACATTCAGTAACCGTGTCTAGAAGAAGGGAACTCATCTAGTTTCAAATAACTAAAAACCCAGATCAAAGTAGCTTAGGAAAAAATGGCACTTACTGAAAGGATGCTAAGGAAGCTCACAGCCCTGGATATGTTGAATAGCCAGGAAGGCAAGGCCAGGGAAGTGTGGGGTGTTTCAAAGACTCAAATGCCATCTGGACTTTGACCCCCTCCCCCTCTGGCTCTAGCTCTTAACTTCTGTTCTTCTCTACACGTTGGCTTTATTCTCTGAACTGGCTAAACATTAGAGCTTTACCACTTGAGAAGGGTGTCTGCTCCCATTTTTAAAAAATCCCAGGAAACAACTCTGGCTTGACTTGTGTCCAATGCCTGCTGTGATTGGTCTGCCTGGATCTTGAGGCCATTCCTGAGGCTGGGTGGAGGGACAGGTCCTAGGGTGAGCAGCCCTTACTAGAGCCACATGGCTAGAATGGGACAGGAATGGCTCCCTAAAGGAAAGCGGGTTGTTTTTCCAAAGAAGGAATGACATAGCATGCACGCCCAACCCAGACGGAACCAAAGTGTCCCCGACTCTGGGGAAAGAGTCATACCCACGTCACCCCTTCCTTCATGCTCTTTGAGATCAGCCAAACCACAGATACACTGTTAGGGACAAAGCGCCCTGCTTGGCTCAGGTGCTGGCCTCACATTCCATGCATAACCTGGGTCTGCTTCTCTGGGAGGAAAGCACAGGGGCTGATCGCTTTAGTCTGTCCATCCCTCGGTGATCCTGCACCTAATCTGCTTGTTATGCTGCTTACGTGCTTTTATAAGCGGAGAGAAATTGTGTTATTACAGGATAAACGGACTCTCTTGTTTCTTGAGAAATTCTCTTTCATATGCAGACAAAGGGATTTTAAGTTTTATCAACCTCTCTTTTTGGTGCCCCGTTTTAAATGATTTATCCATCAAGTTTGACAATACAAACCAATTTAAAAAGTTTTACAGGTTGGGTTAATGCAATCATATCTTTGGTAGGACTTCGTATTTATTCAGACCTGGTGCTTAAAAATCATGGAGGCCTCCGCCTAACCAGCATGTTGGCTTTTAATGAATCACGGACATGTGTCATAGAAGAACATATTGCCCTCATTGTGCTCCCTCTAAGAGAGGCATATCTCCCTGCAGTTATAGCCATCTGTCTGGCTGTCACTCTATCTTCTGACGTCTTTTCCTCTGGCAGTCTTGTCCAAGGAGATTCCTACAATCAAAGGTGCACAAAGGCCGGGATCATGCAGGGTTCGAAGATAGCAACCACACCTTGTGGTTCTCCTCCTTGAGGAATTTGGGTGGAACCAGGCTCCCACACCCCCTGCCCCCATTCCAAACTGCATAAGCAGCTTGTATTAGTCAGCTAAAGGGGCGCTGATGTGAAGTACCAGAAATCTGTTGGCATTTATAAAAGATATTTATTTGGGGTAAAAGGTTACAGTCACAAGGCCAGAAAGAGTAAGTGACTTCCTTCACCAAAGTCTATTG
>PVKH010012731.1:0-17143 GCA_004027955.1 Chaetophractus vellerosus
AAAGGCAGAGACACCCCAAGAGACTGAGAGAGGAGGCCCAGAAAGAGACAAGCACTATGCCTGGTTGCCCACAGCTGAGCTCTGGAAGACAGTAGATTCTGGGGGGAAAGGCAGAGACCTCAGTAGAGATCTGTGGCCATTTTGCTTCACCCAAGTGGCAGGAGAAAGCATCTCTGCTAGGGCCTTGATTTGGAAATTTCACAGCCTCAGAACTGTAAGCTTTTATCCTAAATAAAATGCCCTTTATAAAAGCCAACACATTTCTGTACTTTGCATTGGCAGCCCTTTGGCAAACTAAGACAATGTCTTTCATAAGAGTTGGGAAATTTGGGGCTATTATTTCCCCAATTATTCTTTCTTCTCCTTCTCCCTTCTCTTCTCCTTATGGGAGTCCCATGATATGTTTGTTTGTGTGCTTCATGCTGTCACTCAAATGCCTGAGACACAGCTCAAGTTTTTCTTTGCTTTTCACCTTTTCTTCTGACTGTATGGTTTTAATTGTCCTGTCTTCTACTTCCCTGATTCTTTCTTTTGCCTCTTCAAACCTGCTGTTGTATGCCTCCAGCGTATTTTAAATTTCTATTATTTTGCCTTTCATCCTCATACTTTCTGTTGTTTTTTTACTTTCAAATTCTTACTTATGCTCATGCATTCCTTCTTAATATCTTTTAGCTCTTTATCCATATTTTCCTTCATCTCCTTGAATTGATTTTGGAGATTTGTTTGAACTTCTTTGATTAGATGCTCCAAATTCTGTTTCCTCTGAAGTTTTAATTTGTTCCCTTGACTGAGCTATATTTTCCTGTTTCTTAGGAAGGCTTGTAATTTTTTGCTGATATCTACGTATCTGATTATCTCAATGAGTTAACTCTGAAGGTCAGTTTCTCTCTCTTATCTAGGGTTTTATTGTTGATTGACTTTGTGTTAAGGCTCTTCTTTGATGCTTGGTCCATGTGATGGTTAAGTTAATGTGTCAACTTGGCCATGTAATTGAGTCCAGTTGTTTGGTCAAGCAAGCATGGGCTAATTGTAATACAAGGACATTTATGGACTTTAGTCACCAGTGAGTTCACTGCATAGATTACATCTACATCTACATCAATCAGGGAGATTGCCATCATCAATGAGTGATGCTTTATCCAATCAATTGAATGCCTTAAAAGGGAAGTGATTCCACATTCAGAGAGAATTTCTCAGCTTTTCTTTGGACAGCCAACATCTCCTGGAAATTCATCAAGGACCTTCACTGGACTTCCATCGAAAGGCCCTGGTTTGCAGCCTGCCTGCAGAACCTGGACTTGTGCATCCCCTGGTCACATGAGAGGCTCTTATAAAAACTCACATTATTGACAGATATCTCCTGTTGATTCTGTTTCCCCAGAGAACGCTTACTAATACAGTCCAACTTTTTCTAGATCCTTAGGGAACCCAGTGTTTAACTGATCAGATTTTCTCAGCTTTTCTTCACCTGATTTTTGCCCTGTATAGGTGATAAAATTTTTAAGATTTTACTTTTTGTGCAATTGTTTCACCTCCAAGAGAAAGTTTCTGTTTTCTTTTCCTTCTCCAGGAATCTTGATCTGTTCTGGTTTTGTTTGTTTGTTTTTGTTTTGTTTTTCCAGAATTTTCTCCCCAGCTCCTATGATTTGTTTAAATCCTTTCCTTCACTCAGTGTCCCATTTTTCTTAGGTCTTTCAGTTCCAGGACCCTCCTACCTTACAGCAGGTCAGTTTAGCTCACCGCTCCTCTGTGAGGCTTTTCTGCCTCTGGTTTCTTCCCCATTAGGGTATCCCACCCTAGGGAGCCAGATAAGGTCAGACCAGAAGGTGGGGTCACTCCAGAATATCTGTTTGTATTTAGGTAGTCCAGCCAACAGAACCTGGCTTGAGTGAGCACACCACGTGCCAGCTTTTCTACCATAGTCTTTAACCTCCCTCCCCACTGAGAGCCCTTTTGTATGCAGCACTCCTCAGCACCTGTGTTCCACCTGGGGTCTCTATGGACTTGGGTCCCTGTGCCTGGATATGGTTGGGGTTTTAACTCACTGCTGTGAATGGTTCTAAAGTCTGTGTCCCCAGTGGAAGGCACCCAGGCTACTGCCTCTGAGCCACTTCCAAGCTGTGTGGGACTGAATGAGGGGTGGGAAGTGGACCATGTGTCCAGGTTGGAAATTTCATACCTGATATTTTTCTTTTTCTTTGATTCAGCATTTGTGGAGTCCTTCGTCAGTCTCTCCTGTCCTCCAGAGTTCTAAGCAAGTGAGATTTATACTTTTATTCAGAGTCCCTGAGGAGTTTTTTTCAGGGGATGTCTTATGTTGCCATGTTGATGATGGCACTACCATATACATGATCTCTTATTCTTACACTAACCAAAGAAGGCTTCCCATTTTTCAGAGGAAGACACTGAAGTTGAACGAGGTTACTAAACTTGTTCTGTATTATACAGCTAGTCAGTGCCAGAATCAGACTTCAAACCCAGGTGTATTTGACCCCAAACTAAAGCTATTCTCATTCTACTACAACTTCCTGTCTCCCTATTGCTATAGCCATCAGAATTTATATTCATTTTTATTTTTCACATCTTAAATTTTTAAGATTGCATAAAGAAAATCTCAAAGAGTCCTTAGAAATTGAAATATTGACAACAACAAAGCATGTCATAAGGCAGAAGACTGATAGCTCTGGAATTCACCTCACTGTAAAATATTTTCATGGCGGGGTGATAGGTAATTACCAGAAGCTTAAAAAGACAATAGAAGTAGAACAAAAGACAGGGTACTGTGTTTTACTGTTGTTAAATTACTAGTTTAAAAAGTTGGAGTGTTTGGAGAGGACTCAACCCAAGTTTGCTTTAGAAAACACTACTAGTGATAAGCCACATACCTTTAGTTTTTCTTGCAATTACCTTTGCATGTTTCAGTATTGTAAAGAAAAGAAGAAATATTTTTGACTTTTCTGTATCCTAAAAGCACCAGAAATTGAGAATGTTTACCAAGGAAATTTAGGGGGACACTGCCTTGCATAGAGTTGGTAAGTGAGTGTTTTGATCAGCCACAGGCGTGCCTTTTGAAATATACCAAAAATTGGTCGGTCTTTATAAAGGGTATTTATTTGGGGTAGAAGCTTACAGTTACCAGGCCACAAAGCATAAAGTTCTTCCCTCACCAAAGTCCACGTGTTGGAGCAAGACGGTTGCCGACGTCTCCAGTGTTCAGGCTTCCGGGTTCCTCTGTTCCCGGGGCTGCATTTCTCTCTGGGCTTAGCTTCTGTTTCCTCCACAAGTTCAGCTGTAGACCATGAGGCTCTCTATGCTTTGTGTCTCTTCACAAGGCCAGCTGTAGACTATCGGGCGAAGGCTCACTCCAACATCAGAACTGCTTCTCAAATCTGCTTCTCTCCAATTCTCTGCAACTCAAATCTGCTGCCTAGCCTTTATACTTGAGACCACACCCACCGAGGGGTGGGGCCCAACACCCTCCTGATGTGACCCAGTTAATGCCCTTATCATAAACCAATCATGCCCAGATGAACAGATGAGTTTACAAGCATGATCCAATTTATATTTTTGGAATTCATAATTACATAAAACTGCCAATCCATTACAGTGATAAATTATTTGTTTGATTTTTATTTGAAGAAAAGTGGGTTTTTAAATTTTTTTCATTAATATCTCCTGAGAATTCTACTTATGTGTTTATTTATTTTACTGTGTCAACAATTTTGTATGGGCTTCAATGCCTTTGATCCTGCTGAATCTAAGGCTAATATGAGATCTTAAATTTATCTGGCATTTCCTATCTCATTATTGAGCCACTAATTTATAACTGCAACATCCAAAAAATAATAATTTTATGATTACTTCTTAATTTGGTAACAAAATAGATCCTACTGGTAATATAGTATGAGATTGCCTCATGTGGTTTCTGGAAGAGACAGATTTTTTTTTTTTTTTTTTTAAGATTTATTTATTTTATTACATATCTCCCCTTCCCCCCTGCTGCGGCGACGCGCCGAGACTGGGTCACTGCGCAGGCGCGGCTTTCCCCGCTTGTGGGCGGCTTCTGCTTCCATCACGGCCGGCTTTTTCAGTTCACGGGTGGCTGGCTGCGCTCGATTCGCAGGCGACCTGCCCTGCCCGTGGCGACTTTTGCCTGTCCGTGGCAGCTTTTTTGCCCTGCCCACGGCGGCTCTGGCCCGCCCACGGCGGCTTGCCATTCTCAAGGCGGTCTGCCCGCTAGGAGAGGTCCCCGGGAACCGAACCCGGGCCTCCCATGTGGTATGCCGACGCCCTATCCACTGGGCTATCCAGTCGGCCCCGACAGATTTTTTTTTAAGTCAGTCAATGCATCATTCATATTGAAATCTCCCATAAAATAAAAGAAATAAGATTCACATTAAGCTTTTCAAAAAGACAATTCCTTTACAGGTACCATCTATAGTTGAGTGCAAAAGATCTGCTTGAAAATTATACACATTCATTCATATATACACATATATAATTTGATTCCATTTATTTGATCTCGTATGCCTATGGCTTTTTGTATATTTTAAATAAACAGATGTTAAGAAGGATGTTCACTGATATGTTAGTAAGTGTTCCATGTAGATGGCAGGATTTCACATAATTTTCTTTTCTTCATTCTTTTCTGACTTATTTTGAGTTTCTATGTGTGTATATTTTTACAAAAATAATCAATTTTTCAAATTAAGAAAGAGAAATTGTGATTACTATAGTTAAGGAACTATTCTCCAATCCAAACTCTAGGATACTCCAACCCTATACTCTGAACTCTACGTCAGTCAGTCAAACAAGAAGCGTATATCAAATATTCTGTGTGCCTATCACGTGGTTTTCATGTTACTTTCTCCAACTACAAGTTTATCTTCAGGAGTTCCACAGCTAATTCGACGGCAACTTTTCTTAGTAACTTGCCATTCGTTATGTCTTCCCAAAACATTATTTTTGGCTTTTATAGAAATAAAAGTTCTTTCTGTTTTCTTGTTTTGTTTATGTTATGTTAAACCCAATTATAAAAATTACAGTAAGAAGCATAACAGGTTAGTTAAGCACTAACTCAGCTCATGGGAACAGAAGTGTGTGGGTGGCTGAGGCTGGGTTCCCCAGGAAACAGACTCTGAGATGGAGATTTGGGTACAGGAAGTTCATTGGTAATTGCTCTCAGGAACAGCATCCATAAGGAGTAGAGAAAGTTCAGACCTGGCAGAGGGAGAACTGAGAAGAAGTTTACAAAAGAGGCCCTACTACTCACAGGGAGAGCCCGGAAGCTGAGATGGTTCATCAGAGTTGGCCCTAAGCAGCCACAAGGACATTTACGGTCCTAGGTGAGAACAGTCATTGGTGGTGAGCAGCTCCTGGGGCAGGGGCATGAGCTTGGGTGGGGCAACTTCCTCCTCCCAAGGGCAATTCCTGGGGAGGGATTCAGCTGTGAGCCCTCCAGCGGCCTGGGTCTCATGGGACCTGAGTGGCATCTACATCAACCACCACTCTTCTATCCTTGGGCTGTTCAGATCATTTGCTTCAGAGAATATATTTGGCCCACATGGGACAAATCCCCCGGGATTCTGATTGGTCTCCTGGACAAACTTACAAAAGGAAGGATAGTGAGTAAACTATTTCTGCCATCTCAAGGCCAGATGACCTTCAAGGGAGCTCACTGTCCACTCTCCACCTCTCATCCTAGACTGCCTTCACCCTTAACTAACACCTCTGCTCCAGATGGCTTACCTTGTGGGGTGACACAGACCCTCACCCCTGAGCAGTCTGAGTCCCTTGTCACCATACCTGTTTTAGTCTGCTAGGCTGCCAAAAGCAATATACCAGAAATGGGTTGATGTGACAGTATAACAAAGTGGAGCCTGTTGTAGAGGGTGACTGTGGTTAATAGTACAACGATAAGAATGTTCTTCCACGAACTAGAACAAATGTTAGTCGCTATAATAGGGTGGTATATGGGGGGAAAAAACAACTAATGCAAACTGTGGTCTATAGTTAACGGTAAGATTGTAATAATCTTTCATCATTTGTGAAAAAGGTGCCATACCAATGCTGAGTGTCAGCAATAGAAGCGTATAGGGGTTTGGGATTTTTCTTTTTGGACCAATGAGAATGTTCTCAAATTGACTGTGGTGATGAATGCACAACTCTGTGATTATGGAGAGAGCCATTGACTATATATACACTTTGAATGGATTGTGTGGTGTGTGAATAAAACTGTTCTTTAAAAGAGAGAAAGAAAGAAATGGGTTGGCTTTTAACAGTGGGAATGTATCAGCTTACAAGCTTACACTTATGAGGCCATGAAAACGTCCAAACCAAGACATCATCAGATGATACCTTCTTCCTGAAGACTGGCTGCCAGCAATCCTGGACCCTTTGTTTCAAGGCAAGGGATATGGTGGCCTCTGCTGGTCTCTCCCTTCTCTTCTGGGTTTTGTTGCCTCCAGCTTCTTGCTCCTGTGGCCTTTGCTTTCTTTGTCTGAATTTCATTTTCTTATAAGGGACTCCATTAAGAGGATTAAGATCCACCCTGAATGAGGTGGTTCACATCTCAACTTAAGACCCTTCTCACCAAAAGATCCTACTTATAATGGGTCCACACGCACAGGAATGGATTAATGTTAAGAACATACTCTTCTGGGGTCCATACAGCTTCAAACCATCACAATGCCCTTCTTAGACCATGGCAATTACACATGGCCATTTACCATCAGATTTGAACAGGAGAATACTAAGAAATACCTCAGTGAATTGCCTCGGTGTGAAACACATTCCTTTCCTGCCCTGACTGGTAAACTTGGTGCTATTTCCTCTAGGTAAGTAGGGTGATTCTTTCATTCCCGATTAATCTATTGGCACTAGGATCCTTAAGTTACTGTACAGCAGTTGTAGCTTCAAGTTTAATAGGACTCACAGTGGTCTCCCTAGTACAAACGCTCCTCTCTGACACCACAGGAACACTAAGAGTCTAGAATTGAGGGTACAGGAAGTGCAAATTCTCCAAGTGGGTCCACTGAGGGTGAAGGCAAATGGGCCAATCTTACTTCTACCTTGTCCTATCCAATCTACCTTTAGGGACACAGTACCACATAATACTCATCAATTTAGCATAGATACTGCATTCTGGAGTGCAGGTCACCATCTTCTCAGAATACCATCTCCAAGCTGGCAACTCAGCTGCACCTTCAAAAGGCCATTCCATCACTCTCTCGTATCAGCAGTTTCTGAATGGTGTGGTGTGTGAGAGGTCCAGTAGATCCCGTGGCATGCATCCTCTGCCTCATTTCTATTGCTGTAAAGTGGGTCGCTGGGTCTGCTTGATGTCATGTGAATCCCAGGTTGGTGGTATGAACATTGCTAAGCCCTCAGATAGTGAGGTCGTGAGGCAAGGAAGGCAAACTTACATCCAGAATATGCTGTGAATCCAGTAAAGACGAATCAATTTGTCACTGAGTGTCTGATTGACCCTTGAAGGATATTGTTGTGTCAGGGGCTTAACTTTGGTCTCTGCTGCTGGCTGGATGGACAGTTAGCCTTGCTGTGGGGCCTCTGCATTGCTTACATTTCTGCCACAATCGATATTCCATTCCTGAACCCAGTGTGCCAAAACTGGGGTGGCTGATCACAGAGACTGGCTCACATCAATTGGCCAGGTCATTTTGTCTACGTGGCTGTCTAATGCCTCTTCCATGGTGAATGCTTTCTGGTGGAGGTGAAAACACTATACAAAGATATTCACACTTTATGCTCCTTCCCACAGGTGTGTCTGCATGCTTTTCCCCAGACCTCCTCCTCCCTGATCTTATCGTCTATCTCCTTTCAAGCCCCTGACCTACAGCTGAACCACTTGTCACAGCCCATGGGTTTGTGTATATTCTTACCTTGGGCCACTTCTCTGCCACAGAGGGGCTATACAGGTGCACTACTTGAAACTGGCCATTGGGAGGATTTCCCCTCACTGATGTCCTCCAGGGCCAACCTGAGTAGGGTCGTAGTGCAGCAGCAGTCTATTTTCCTTGCTCCTCTATCTTAAGCCAGCCCACCTGTAAACCATGATCAGCCCTGGGCCTTTCAACCATGGCAGCTCACATGGTGAGGAATATCTATTTTCCCAGCTTACACGAGTCATCCTTACCACATATTAGCAACATCTTTCAGAAATTTTACAAGATATTAAATCTGTATCACAGGAAACGGTTTCCATATTGACAAACTCTCCTTTCCCCAACTTCATGTTTTATACTCTTTGCCCTATCAAGATCTAATCCTATATATACTCCCATGCAAATATTGTCAGTTGATTATTTTACAAAGGTCCAAAAGCAATTCAGTGGAGAAAGAGTAGTTCTTACAACAAATGGTGCTGGAACAAATGGGTATCAATATACAAAGACATGACTCTTGACCCATACTTTATACCTTATACAAAGATAGATCATAAACCTCAATGAAAAACCCAAATCTATGAAACTTCCAGGCAAAATATAGGAGACAATCTTTGTGACCTTGGGTTAGGCAATGAGTTCTTAGATATGACATCAAAAGCTTGATACGCGAAAGAAAAAAATTTGTAAATTTAACTTAACCCATTTTTAAAAAACACTCTCAACAGAATAAAAAGGCTAGTTATAGACTGGAGAAAATATTTGCAAGTCATTTATCTGACCAAAGAATTATATCACAAATATATAAAGAATTTTCAAAAGTCATTATTAGGAAAACAAGCAATCCAATCAAAAACGGGAAAAGTTTTGAACTGACAGTTCAGCAAAGAAGATATTCAGATGGAAAATAAGCACATGAAAAGGTGCTTAATATAATTTGTCAGTAGGGAAATACAAATTAAAATCAAAATAAGATACCACTACACATCTATTAGAATTATTTTTTTTAATGACAATATCATGTTTTGATGAGACTGTAAGGAATTAGAAACTCTTATACTATGCTGAAGGGAATTCAAAATTGTATAGCCATTTTGGAAAACAGTTTGATGGTTTCTTATGAAGTTATATTAAACTCTACTTAGCCATAAGACCCAACAATCCAATTCTCAGATATTTACTCAAGAGAAATGAAAAGTTCAGTTCACACATAAGTCTGTACATAAATGTTTATAGTGTCTTTATTAATAACATCCAAATTCAATACAACCCAAATGTCTTTCAACTAATGAATGGATAAACAACTGTATAATAGCCATACAGTATAATACTATTCTGTAATAAAATGAATGAACTATTGATACAAACCGCAATATGAAAGAATCTCAAATGTACTATACTACATACTACATGATTCCATTTATAGGACATTCTGGAAAAGACAAAAAGTAGGAATAGAAAAACGATCCTTGGTTGCCAGGAATTAAGGATGCAGGATATGTTTGAGTACATAAAAACATTTTGGGGTCATGGAACAGTTCTGCCTCTTGATTTTAGTAGTGGTTATATGACGGTATGCATTGTATACCAAAAGGGTAAGTTTTTTCATATGTAATTTTATTTAAAAATTTTAAAAAATAAATTACTAATTTCAAGTTTAAAAAAAGAATTGATACGTTTATGAAACAGTAACCCACTATGTGCTCTTACATGAAAATTGGCACTTTAAATTTACTATATAGTACAGACCATTTATTTTAAAGTAGTCCCTTTAAAATATTGATATGTCTAGTCTTGATATGTCAAAGGACCCATGTGTTAAATTGTGTTTCTTGCCCTTTATAACCAGAAATATAAATGTAAGTGACAGATCCAGAGAGAAATCTCATCCACTGGGAAACTCTTTAACTTTCCACTTCCTGGCCTTTTGGGCAGTCTTCAAAACTTTAATTGACAACAGTATCCACTGGAAATTGTTCCTTGCTTAAGTGAAACCAAAATTTAAACAACAATGACAAAAATTGACTGTTTTTTCTTTCTTTCCTTAATCATTAAGTCCCCAATTTTTCTTTCTGTAAATTAATATCACTCCACATTTCTGAGTTCTTCTGTTGGTGACTCTTCACATCTATCTCTAAACCACCCTGTCTATCAGCGTTTTACTTTGTACATTTATCTTGGACTTCAGTATGCCATACCGGGGGAGTGGCAAGCAGGGAGAATTTTCTTTGACAATCTAAAAGAAATTGAATAGATTTTCACCGAAGACATTTACGGGCATTTATTGGCTTCTACTCATCCCTGAAATCCATCTTTAAAAAATATAGACCTGCTATGATAGAGAGAATGGGAGAGTTGACAGCATCAAAAACATTTTAGGACCGGGAAAGCAAATAGATGAGGTTAAACCTCAAGTCAGTAGTTAGGAAATCTGAACAATATTATTCAAGTTCTAGAATACTGAAAAGGCTCAGGAACTTTCAGCATCAGATACCTCCAGAACCAGGGTAAAAGGATGAGGGAAAGAAAGAAGATTTAGTAAAGCTATTAAGAAACAATTAGGGGCCGGCTCGATAGCCCAGTGGATAGGGCACCGGCATACCACATGGGAGGCCCTGGGTTCGATTCCCGGGGACCTCTCCTAGCGGGCAGACCACCTTGAGAATGGCAAGCCACCATGGGCGGGCCGGAGCCGCCATGGGCAGGGCAAGAAGCTGCCACGGACATGGCAAGAGCCGCCTCGGGCAGGGCAGGTTGCCCGCGGATGGAGCGCAGCCAGCCACTCGCGAACTGAAAGCCGGCTGTGAACGGACGCAGAGACCGCCCACAAGCGGGGAAAGCCGCGCCTGTGCAGTGACCACTCTCGGCGCATTGCCACAGCGGGGGGAAGGGGAGATATGTAATAAAATAAATAAATCTTTAAAAAAAAAAAAAAGAAACAATTAGATTCCTCGATCCCCACCCCAACTCTAGGCCCCTGGATTTACTGCTCCTTTCCACACTGGCAGAAGTCTGGAGATTGATTCTCCAGAAAGAGAGGAAAAGAGAGTTTCTTCATACTGGGAGCTACCTGGTAGAGTTGAGGGCCCAAGGATAGTAGCAAACACAGGAGGATTCCATGATAATGTGCTTGCTAAATGCTGAGTTCTGAGACCCTCAGCTGTCTTCCCAGAACTCTTGCCTCCCAGAACTCTGGCAGCTGTACTTCTACCCTCCTGAGGTTTGGAACACCCTTCTTGGGGAACTAGACAGCCCAAAAGAAAAGACCCCAAAGAAAAGTCATCAAAGATTTCCCAACAAATAGTAGACCCAGATCACCCAACAATGATGCTTAAAGTCAATGAGCTGCAACCACCCCCTCAGTTTCCAATCAGTCACTCTGAACAAATGCTAAGGGCTACCTGGAAAGTGAGGGTGGCCTCCATCAGTAAAGACAGAGCTCAAAACAAACAAACAGAAAAAGAATATCATGGAGGAAAAAGATACTATGCAAAGAGAAAAAAAATTTTTTAATGTATGCTGAGAATGAAAAAAAGATTTTGCATCTATGAAATGAGAACAGGATGTCATAAAAAGAGAACTTCCAGAGAAAAACCAAAATTAAAAATAAATATAAAAGAGAGAGAGACTGCTCAAACCAAATGAAGGGCTAAAAGTTAAACTTGTAATAAGTTTTTAATGTCTCCATCTGTTCATATTATTTCAAAGTGATACATTAGATTTCTAGAGCAGGGACAGATTTATTATTACTTTCAGCAATAACTATGCTGGTTCTTTATGCCCCAATATTCTCCTTCTGGGAAAAAGCAATGAGAACTAGGTAGACATATAAAAAGAGGTCTGCACCAGAGGATAGAAACCCTGAAAACATAAATCTGTAAGCATATATAGGAGAAAGACCGCTGTCTCCCATTCCTTCTTGAGAGAGGGGAGACATTTTTGTTCCTTTTTTCTTTGGGAAGAGAAGAGGAAGAATCCTGGGATCTTATCCATTGGAATGTAAACAAAGGTCTATGGGGGAAGATACACAAGCATCTCTGAGTTTACAACCCCTGGGATGTCTCTATGGTTCAGGAATCTCCACCCTCTTTGAAATGTAAATATATACCTCTGAAGAGGCAAATCTTATTTATTCAGTCACACTTTAAGTTCTAAGGCTTGTCCCTTTAACCAGGTTTCAGTGAAATTTGCCCAGAAAGTCATAACCATGAAGACATACAAAAGTATTCACTTCCTGATAAGTTCCTGAAGTCTCCCAGACAGCAGGACAAAGAGTCAAAGTAATGAATAATATGAAGGAAAATCAGAAGACCTGTCCAGGAGATCTAATGTCCAAATAATGGGAGTTCTAGAAAGAGATAACAGAGGAAATAGAGAAGAAATCATCATCACTGACAACACCTTTTGAGAATATAACCAGAACAGATGATATGAAGTAGCCACTACAGTGAATAGCCCTAGACCTACAATAAGGAGTATTTCTGTGAAATATCCAAATACTAGAAACAAAGAGACTATCTGAGCCCTTAGGAAAAATATAAAGTTAGATAATAAAGCATAAGGAATCAGAATAGCATCAGACTTCTCAGTAGCAACAGTGGAAACTAGAAAACAATAATCCCCAAGGTAGAATTATATACCCAGCTAAACTATCAATTGCATGAGTGGGTAGAATAAAGACACTTTCAGACTCACAAATTTTCAAGAAATTTACACATATACCCTTTTCAGAAAGCAGTGAGAGGTTACATTCCACCACAATGAATGCATAAACCAAGAAGGAGGAATACATGGGTCATAAGCATCAAGAGAACCAGCATAGGCGAGAAGAGAAGGTAATCCCTAGGATAAAGGGGAAGAGTCAAGACAGCAGCTGTTCAATAGTGGAAGAGATCAACTAACCCCAACTGGTGCATGTCAGATGGCTGGAGATACTTCTCAAGATAAAATTGATAGCATAACTATGTGCTCGAAATGATGGAGAGGAGCTTTATACATCAAGGTAATTTGGGGAATACATCAGTAGAAAGTACATAGAAAACTAAGCAAGCAAAAAGACAACATTTGTTAAGTTCATGGAAAATAACAAGCTGTGCTGAAAGTGGAAATTAGTTACAGAACCATACAAGACTAACCTGTTAAGGGTATTTACATATTCCTAGTAACATGAACCCTCAATATTGAATATGACTGTATTGGGAAAATGAGAAGGTGAGGAGTACATGTGTGTTAAGGGTGCACTGGGCATGTGTGTGTCTACAAGCCAGCAGTATCCTCATCTTCTGTAGCAGCATCTCAATAGTCAACACCTAAAGTTGAAAAATCAAAACCAAACATTATAAGCATGTAAATAGAGGACTGGAATTAAATATGAGAAAAGTCAATTTTAAAAGTTGAAAGTTGATGCCTCTGGGCAACAGGAAATGGGTATGAGAGGGCTGGTAGACTATGGTTTCTCGTAACAATTATTGACTCTTCAAACCATGTGCCTATATATTTTTTGGTAAAAATAAAAACTAAATTTTAAAACTTAATGCCAGAAACAAAACAAAACAAACAAATAATGAGGTAGTCCTTCCATACTAACATATAAGCAATGATCTGTCTTCTAGCTAGTAATAACTGACAATAGTGCTTATTGCCCATACTCTTCTAAACACTTTATATATATATAAAACTTGTGTAATTTCAGAACTGTCCTCCAAGGTAAGTGCTATCTGTATCCTCATTTTAAGTTGAGGAATCTGAGCACAGAGAACTTACAAAGGTCATATATCTTTCAAGAGGCAAAGCCAAGATTCAAACCCAGGTAGCCATGCTCTTACTTGCCCTCATGCCATCTTGGAATTTTGGGGGAAAAAAGCAGAGCATAAGTACCCAAATAAAATAAATACTCCACCAGACTTTTTACTAATGAAGACAGAACATTGAAATTAAATGTCACATGATGATTCCAGTTGGATTTAAAGGGCTAGAAATGAAAGAGATGGAAAAAAATAATTAAAGAAATTAATTTTATAGAAGCACTAGAGTGAAATTTCATGAGTACAGAGACTTGGTTTAATTTGCTAATGAGCTCTGTGTATCCAGAAAGGTGCCTGGCAAGGAAACATGCAAAAAATTTGTTGAACAAATGAACAGTCATTTATTCAACAAGTCATTTGGTGTCTCCAGCATCAGCTGGGTCTTCTCTGTGGGTCAGTCTTCCAGTGGATAGCCTCTCCTTCCACAGTCCCTGCTCCTGCTCTGAAGATACAATCATTAACACATTCAAGCAGTATATTTAGTATGAGTGATAAAACTGTGATGAAGAAAATGGAGGGGAAACCAGCTGTAGCTCAATTGATAGGTCTCTGGTTTACCACATGGGAGGCCCCGGGTTCGGTTCCCGGGGCCTCCTCAAGAAGGCAAAGCCTCTGCACAGAAGGCAAAGCCGCCGCGGAGCAGGCAAAGCTGCCGCGTGGTGAGCTGACTCAGCAGGGGGTGACAAGCAGACACAGAAGAACGCAAAAGCAATGACTACAACAAGAACAAGCAGCAAGGGGGGGATATATAAATAAAAATAAAAATTAAAAAAAAAAAGAAAAAAGAAAATGGAGGTACAGATATGAGCATCAGGGTAGAATAAGAGAATGGGTCAAGAGTTAAAGAAACTTCTAAGAGTCCATCCACCACTCATACACACTGTGCTTGGACACGCTAGAGTCTTAAGAATTCTGACCCGAGTCTAGAGAGACATCTAGGTAAGTGCATGGCATTTGGGTGGGCTGTTCCCATTGAACAGTTGGATATCTACAGCTCTCAAGATGATTTGGGAACAAAGGCTGCCATGCTTCAATTTTGTCCTGCTCCTAAACTTTACATATGCAAACACAAGAGACAGGAAAGACAGCCTTGTCTCAGGAAGTTGACTTTATTTGAATTTAGAATGAGTTTGATAGCACGAATTTCTTTAGAAGGTACTTAGTCCTTTATTTTAAATTTTACCTAGTGTTACTTGTCTTTGTTCCTTAAGAAGAGAAATGTAGAGTTAAAAATCCAAAACAAATTAAGGTACTGTGGTATATAGAATAATGGGTCCTCAAACCTGTTGATATATTACCTTACATAGCAACAGGGAATTTGGAGGTGAGATTAAGTTAAGGATTTTGAGATTGAGTGATTATCCTGGATTATCCAGAGGGACCCAAAGTAAACACAAGGGTCCTTATAAGAGGGAGAGGAGGCAATGTGACAGTGGAAACAGCAAAGGAGAGGTGACAACAAAATCAGAGGTCTGAGTCATGCAGGGCCATGAGCCAAGGAGTGCAGCAAGCTCTAGAAGCTGGAAAAGGCAAAGAACACTGATTCTCTCCTAGAGGCTCCAGAGGGAATATAGCCCTGCCTACTCATTTTGGACTTTTGAGCTCCAGGACTGTAAGATAATAAACTTATGTTGTTGTAAGTCACTAAATTTGAGATGATTTGTTACAGCAGGAGGATGAAGCTAACACAGCAACCCGGACAGCTCCTCAGATTTACACATAGGTTGTGATCTGCATGTAGACAACATTATTAGCGTTTCTCCATTCATTCTGTGAAATGTAGGAAGTTTTTTGTTTTTCTTTTTAACCTACATGCATAATTCAGTTAAATTCAAGAAGGCATTTTCAAGAAAGGTTTTGCTCTGCCTTGGGGATATGGAGATACAAATATGCAACCCCTTTCTGGGCAGAGCTCTGTAGACAAACAAGAGAAGGACTAATCCTAACACAGTTGTTTATTGGATTTTTCCGTGGTGTAATGCCCCCCACCCCCAACCATGCCTTAGTCCAGTGGGCAGCACCCCAGTGCCTTGGCAGGTTCTGAATCCCACCCAGCATCCTGCTGGGGGGTGGGGGGCAGGCTTCCCTCCCAGCCTCCCTGCCGTTTTGAGCTCTACCTGCGTGGGAGAGGGTGTGTTTGGAGCACTCTCACAGATGCATGGCTCATGGGACCACTGATAGGACCCCTCCTGGGGAGGAGGATTGCTGAGTCAGCAGTTGCCACAGTAGGGCCAGTTCTGTAGCTTCTTCGTTAGCCTTCAGAGTTTTGGTCTGGCTTTAAACATTGTTTTTCTTTAGATTATGTGGTACCTGGTGCCTCTTTGTCCTCTACTTTTTGGAAGCTCCCGCTCCATGTCCTATTCCATTAGGAAAGTATCTAAGGGGTGAAGAGTTCCCTCAACATCCCATGACGCACATGTTGTGGCCACTTCAGGGCCCACAATTGGTGAGAAGGAGGAGGAACGCTCCATGAAGGGATCGAGGTGCTGGCAGAGGCTTTCTTGGCATGGCTGGCAAAGTCCCCAGACTGGTCCATCTCTGAGGACAAGATCATGCAGTTTGTTTCATGATGGTACACGATGCTTACCATATAGTTTTTGAATAAATACATGAAATATGTGTTGGGACTGTGAGGGGCGAACCTGAAGGCAATAACGAGCATGCTTACTGGAGGATGGAAGGTGGGAGTTATAGGTTAGCACATTATGGACTGAGAAGGAAATTTCAGAATTCCAGAAATTTCAGAATTCCAGAACTTGGTAGTGAAGCAATCTTGTCATTACTTTGATTTACTAAGGAGGATTGGAGCTGGAGTTTTCTAGGATTAAGGGAGCCAAACCAGATTAGGGTATGGACTGACTCACCACATCCATGTTGAAGTTCATTCATTCATTCATTCATTCATTTTTTTCAACAGATACTTTTTGATGTGCACTATGTGCCAGATACTGGCCTTGGAGCTACAGCAGTGAACAAAACAGACAAGACTCCTGCCCTCATGGAGCTTATATTCAGGGGAATTCAAGTGGGAGGAAGGGGACTGAGGTGGGGGTAAATAAGGGGTGGTGGCTGGGGACTTAATAGGCAAGAAAAGTGGTGTAGGATAGTGATGTTGGAGTTTAGACTGCCTGGGTTTTGAATCTCAGATCCAGAGACTTAATAACAATGTGATTTATAAATTTCTTAATCCATCTGTGTCTCAGTTTCCTAATATGTCAAATGAAAATACTAATAGTACCTACTTCATGGGGTTGTTGTGGTTAATAATGTAATTAATGTAAAGTATTTAGAAGAGTGCAAGAAACAGTAAGGACTCAATAATTATCAGCTATTAAAAATGTAAGCAAATATATAATGTCAGGTAGTGAAAAATGCCATGGAGGAAAACAATTAAAAATAATTCAGGTGAGGGCACAGATGGAGGGCTGGTTTCGA
>PVKH010012732.1:0-17157 GCA_004027955.1 Chaetophractus vellerosus
AAAAAAAAAAAAAAAAAAAAAAAAAAAAAAAAAAAAAAAAAAAAAAAAAAAAAAAAAAAAAAAAAAAAAAAAAAAAAAAAAAAAAAGTGAAGAAAAATACACACTGTCATATATTGATTACACTATCAAATGAACAGGACAAGGAGGTAGTTCTGAAAACTGCAAAAGAATATCAACATATTATGTACAATGGAGTCTCAATTAAGTGGAATACCAATTTCTCATCAGAAACCATGAAGACAAGAAGGCAGTGGGTTGAAATATTTAAAGTGCTGAAGGAAAACAACTGCCACCCAAGAATTTTATATCTGGTGACACTCTGTTTCAAAAATGAGGGAAGATTAAGACATCCTCAGATAAACAAAAGTTGAAGGAGTTCATCATCATTATATCTGCCTTAAAAGCAATGATAAAGGGAATTCTTCAGACTGAAATGAAAGGACAATAGACAGTGGTTCAAAGCAGCACAAAGAAAGAAAGCCCTGTGGTAAAGGTAACCATTTGAGTAATTATAAATGCAGTATCACTATATCAGATTATTTGGGTTGTAACTCTACTTCTTACTTCCTACAGGTGCTAAATGCAAATGCATAAAAAGGAGGTTTATGGACAGAAAATATACAAAGATATAAGTGGTAATGGATACAAACAGATGGTGGGGTGACAGAGGGGTACAGGAAAAATGTATGTGCATGTTATTAAAGTTACTTGGTATTAAACCAAATATGATTGTGATATATTTAGGATGTTAAATTTTAACTCCAATTAACCACAAGGAAATTAGATGAAAAATATATCCAGACAGAAATGAGAAGGCATTCAATAAGGTACAACACAAAAAAGGAAATAAATATAAAAGTCAGTTTTAATGGAAATGAGATACAAAAAAAAAACAAAAAGGTTTAAGACTTACAAAGACTAAAGAGCAAAATGGCAGAAGAAAGTCCTGTATTATAAGTAGTGACTTTAAATGTAAATGGCTTACACTCTCCAATCAAAAGGCAGACAAAAAAGCATAACCCAACTACTTGCTATTTGCAAGAGACTCATTTTAAAGTCAAAGATACAAGATTGACAATGAAAGGAAGGAATAAAATATACCATGCAAGTAGGAAGCAAAGGAGAGCTGGGGTGGCTATGCTATTATTGGATAAAACAGACTTTAAGTCAAAACCAATTATGAGGGACAAAGATATTCATTACATATTGATAAAGGAGACAAGTCAACAGGTAGATATAACAATTATAAATATATATGCCCCTAACAGCAGAGTCCTGAAATACATGAAGCAAATACTGACAGATTTTCCTGGAAAATTGACATTTCTACATTAATAGCAGGAGACTTTAAAACACCACTCTCAATAATGGATAGAGCAGCTAGTGAGAAGATAAATAAGGAAATGCAGAACTTGAATGATACACTAAACCAACTAGACCTAATAGACGTATGTAGGACACTGTACCCAATGCAAAAAGAATAAACATTCTTCTTAAGTGCACATGGATCATTCTCCAGGATAAAACATATGTTTTTGGTCACAAAATAAGTCACAATCAATGTAAAAATATTGAAATCACACAAGTTATATTCTCTGACCCAATGAATTGAAGCTAGAAATTAAAAATAAAGGTAAAAATGGAAAATTCACAAATATTTGGAAATTAAAAAACATACTCATAAAGATCCAAAAGGTTAAAGAGGACATCTTGAGGCAAATTATAATGAAAATATGACATACCAAAACTTATGGGATGCAAAGAAAACAGTGCTGACAGGGAAATTTATGGCTCTAAATGTTTACATTTAAAAGAAGAAAGACTTCAATGAGAGACCTAACCTCAAAACTAGAAGAACTAGTAAAAGAAGAGGAAACTAAACCAAAGTGAGCAGAAAGAAGGACAGAAGAAACTAAACCAAAGTGAGCAGAAGGAAGAAAATAACAAGTATTAAAGCAGAGTTAAAAGAAATGGAAAAAAAAGTGAGAATCAACAAAACAAAAATTTTATTGAATAGATCAATAAAATTGACAAAACTTTAGCTAAATTGACAAAGAAAAAAAGAGATTACATATAATGAAAATCAGAAATGACAAGGAGGGAATGCAGAGGTGGCGCAAGCAATTGGGCTCCCATCTACCATTTGTGAGGTCCAGGGTTCGATTCCTGGGGTCTCCTGGTGAAAAGCAAGCTGGCTCACATGGAGAGCTGGCCCAAGCAGAGAGCTGGCCCACGCAGGAGTGCTGGCCTGTGTGGAGAGCTGGTGCAGAAGATGACACAACAAAAAGAAACACAGAGGAGAGACAGTAAGTGACGCAGGAGACCACAGAGCTGAGGTGGCACAAGAAACTGAGCACCCTCTCTCCACTCTGGAAGGTCCCAGGATTGGTTCCCAGTGCTGCCTAAAGAGAAGACAAGCAGACACAGAAGAGAACACAGAGAGCAGATGGCTAGTGCAAAAACAATGGGGGTGGGGGGAGAAATAAATAAATCTTTAAAAAAAAGAAAGAAAGAAAGAAATGACAAGGGAGATATTACTACCAACTCCACTGAAATAAAAAGAACTATAAGAGGATACTATGAACAACTGTATGTCAATAAATTAGATAATCTGGATGAATTAGACAAATTCTAGAAACATATAAAATCCCTAAATTGACTTACGAAGAATAGAAGATCTCAACACACTAAGTAAAGATTGAATAAGTAATCAAATACCTCCCAACAAAGAAAAGCTCAGAAATAAGATTTAAGATTAGGAAGTATGAGTCCTCCAAAATTATTCTTCTTTTTCAAGATGGTTTTAGCTAATAGGGGTTCCTTACCCTTCCATATAACTTTGATGATTGACTTTTCCATTCTGCAAAGATGGTTGTTGGAATTTTGTTTGAGATTGCATTGAATCTTTACATTTCTTTGGGTAGTATTGATATCTTAACGATATTTAGTCTTCCAATTCATGAATACAGACTGTCCTTTCATTTATTTATAATTGACAGGGAAATTCTACCAAATATTCCAAGATTTAACTCCAATTCTGCTCCAACTCTTACAAAAATTGAAGAGGAGGGAACACTACCTATCTCATTCCACAAGGTCAACACCACCCTCATAGCAAAACTAGATAAATATACCACAAGAAAAGAAAAATACAGTCTAATAAAGATGCAAAAATTATCAACAAAATACTAGCAAACCAAATCCAACAGCATATTAAATGAATTATACACCATGATCAAATAGATGTATCCTTATTATGCAAGGTTGGTTCAATGTAAGAATTCAATTCATGCAATACACCACGTTAACAGAATGAAGGAAAAAAGACATGATCATCTCAACTGAGGCAGAAAAGACATTTGACAAAATACAGCATTTTTTCTTGATAAAAACACTTAGAGGGGGCCGACTGGATAGCCCAGTGGATAGGGCGTCGGCATACCACATGGGAGGCCCCGGGTTCGGTTCCCGGGGACCTCTCCTAGTGGGCAGACCGCCTTGAGAATGGCAAGCCACCATGGGCGGGCCAGAGCCGCCGTGGGCAGGGCAAAAAGCTGCCACGGACAGGCAAAAGCCGCCACGGGCAGGGCAGGTCGCCCACGAATGGAGTGCAGCCAGCCACCTGGGAACTGAAAGCCAGCCGTGATGGAAGCAGAAGCCGCCCGCAAGCGGGGAAAAGCCACGCCTGCGCAGTGACCAGTCTCGGCGCGTCGCCGCATCGGGGGGAGGGGAGATATGTAATAAAATAAATAAATCTTTAAAAAAAAAAAAAAACACTTAGAACACTAGGAATAGAAGGAAACTTCCTCAACATGAAAGAAGGCATAAGTGAAAAGCCCACAGCTAACGTCCCCCTTAATGGGGAAAGACTGAAAGCTTTCCTTCTAAGATTAGGAACAAGACAAGGATGCCCACTGTCACCACATTGTACTAGAATTTCTTGTCAGAGAAATTAGGCAAGACAAAGATAAAAGGCATCCAAATTCGAAAAGAAGAAGTAAAACTTTCCACATTTGCAGATATGATCCTATATACAGAAAATCCTCAAAAATCCACAAGAAAGCTCCTAGTGCCAGTAAATGAATTCAGCAATGTGGCAGAGTACACGATCAACACCCAGAAATCAATATTGTTTTTATACAAGCAATATAACCAGAATAATTGAAAGTGGGGACTTGAACAGGTATTTGGACACTGATGTTTATAAAGGCATTATTCAAAATTACCATAGATGGAAGCAACCCAAGTATCCATCAACCGATGACTGGATAAACAAAATGTGGTATATACAAACAATAGAATATTATTCAGCTGTAAAAATAAATGAAGTCCTGATCGATGCAACAACATGGATGAACCATGAAGATAAAATGTTCAGTGAAATAAACCAGACACAAAAGGACAAATATCAGTATGATCTTACTGATATGAAACAATTAGAATAAACAAACTCAAAGAGTCAGAATCTAGAATACAGGTTCCCAGGGAATGAGGTGGGAATAGGGAATGGGAAGTCAAGGCTTCAAATGTACAGGATTCCTATTTGGAAAGATGGAAATGTTTTGGTAATGAATAGTGGTGATGGTAGCACTGAAATATATATCTGAATATGATTAAAAGGGGAAATGTTGGATTGCATATACAGTAACAGAATAAAATGTTTTAAAAAATTTATGGAACTAAACTACACAATAAACCATGGACTATATTTAATAGTACAATTATAAAATGTACTATCTTCAATTGTAACAAATGTTCCACATCAATGCAAAGTGTTGGTAGTGGGGTGGTATGTGGGAATCCTGTATTTTATTCATCACTGTTCTGTAAGTTTTCTAATAAAGCAAAAAAATAGTACTAAAGAAAGAGAAAAGGGAATAGACTAGCATTAGAATAATCTGAATAGGGAACATAAATATCCATATCCAGTGTGTTTATGAATAAAATAATCAACATGCATCTTGTTGGTTGAAAATCATTAAAGCAGAATTATTAGCTGTGGCCTTGAACAATGACCTATTCATTTCCTAATGACCTAATGCCTACTCATTGGTCTGCGAAGGTTAAGTGAGAAAAACTCTTTGGAAGCACTTATTATTGGTCCTCACACTTTGTAAGTTCTTTATAAAAATTCTACATGAATAGTATAGCACACACATACATAAGCATTCTTTTTGTTTGAGTTCCTGCCTTTCCTCTTACCTTCTTCTACCCAAAGTATCTTTAATGTTGACTTTACATTGCCTGATTTAACAAGCAACAAAGCCTTTAAAAAAAATGCTTGGCGTCATCTGAAAGCAACTTAAGAATCTTCTTTAGGGCACTAAGAACATGAAAATCATTGAGTGCAGCAGTTCATAGACTAAAGACCACTAAAACTTTACTCAGGAATTTATAGTGGTAATGGCAATTGCTAGCTGATAATCAAAATGATAGTTTTAACGTTCTCTGTTCTCAGTATTTTGTCATATATTTTCTACAAATAACTTCTCAAGAGTTCCAGAAAATTGTACATTATTCTTTGCACTCTTGTAATTTCCCTTCTGCACATAAATTTTAATCTAGAAGCCCAAGTTCATCTCACCATAAATAGCTGAAAACTTGCTTGGATGTAGAATTAAGATGATCACAGGTCAAATTCACTAAGAAAAGCATTGCAAAATGTATTCCTTGATGTATTGTGCTGTATTTTTTTCCTTCAGGGATCACAGAATAATTTATCCATTTAGAATATTTATGTTTTGTTTTTCCAAACATAGTTTATTTATGGTCTAAATACCTTTTCTAATTTAAAAAAAAAAGGTATTTATAAACAAAGTCATTACACTTCTCCAAAATGTAAGATAGCAGGGGGATTAAGCATGCAGTCAGAGTTCAAATCATCCCTCTGGCACTTACTACCTGTGGGACCTCAGAGTACTTTAAATCTCTGCTTATTGGCTTCCTCTTCTGTAAAACAGGAATAATAATAGTATCTAGCTCATACAGTTATTGGAAAGACTAAAAAAATTATCCATTAGCAGAGTGTCTCAAAAATTACATGGTAAGCAGTCAGAGTTTGCAGTTGTTATTACTGTTAGAAATTAACTAATAAATCATGTTCATTACAATAACACCTATACATAGAATCCAATTCATTAATACTACATATGTTCCTCTGTTTCATTCTTTTTGTTTAAAGCCAGTTTTAGTAAAAAAACTGTAAGTATCTTTCACATTTTTTGTTTGTTTTTGCTAGAAATAACAATGGCATTCAGGAAATATAATAAATAGCTTATAAATCAAATGTCCCTTTCCAAAGGTCAAAACTAGATTTATCCACAGCACATCACAAAAACAAGAGCAAAATTCATTATTCAGATTACCATGTTCGGACGATTATAAATGAGAACTTTCTCTGGTTTGTGTTGTCCTGTTCTCAGCGCTTCTTCTAGAAGTGGTATGTATTCTACTCTCCTTCCAGGTTCGATGCCAAATGATGCTGTCACAACTACCTTGGGCTACAATGGAAAAAAAAAAAACAGTTGCAAAATCTTAAGAATCAAACTCCTAATTAAGGTAGTAACAATATTTCAGGTGTGGACTGGCAGTTCAACATTTCTAAAGAAATGTTTGGATGATTCTGTTCTCCAATGAATAAAGGGCCTGAAAAGCAATAAAACCCTTTAAAGTGTTATAGGGCTAACCACTTCCACATAAATCTCACATACCTGTTCACAATTACATACTCAGTGATGCTTTGTGCTCTTAAATAGGAGCTGTACAAAAATACCTTCCAAAGAATTCATTAAGTCAGGTGGCTTTGTGGTGAACCAGTGAAATAAAAGCCTCTGGGCCCCTCACTTGGACAGGTCCCCTATAAGAGCTGGTTGTTGTTGAGGTTGTAGAATTCATTAGGTGGTAAGGACCAGCCCAGTTGTAATCAGGAAACATTTCTAAGTCCTTCTACGTACACATCTCTAATAAAATGCTAAAGACATCAGGAGAAAGGGACCCGAATCTCCAATTATTTTTCAAAGTTATTTTCTCATTTAAATACATATTCATCTAAAAAAACATCTCATTTAAATACATTTCTTTTTGCCAAATATTAAACTTGTAATTTTGTATTATTTTTTAAGAGGGGACCCTCAAAGAGTTTTGGTTTTGGGCCCCACTTGACTGAACCTGCCCCTGTCTTTAAGACACATTTGGCACTCTTTACCTAACAGCTGCCAAGTCATTCTTCCAGACAGAGCGCAGGCGAAGTCCTCCAGGAAGGCAAACCGGGAGGGGAACCCCCGTTTGGGCTAATCCCCTTCTCTCAGTACCTTCTGGGCATGCCTCATGCCTTCTGGGCATGACTACATACACAATAACCTCTCAAGGGCCAAGTGCAGATCCCAATTGTCTTTGTGTCTCCTATGCTTGGTATAGTACTTGCCATACAATAAGAACTGAACTAAAATTCTAATTAATTTTCAGAAACTAATATGTCTTTTTTCTTTTAAGTACATTGTTTTTCACCACAAAATCCAAAGCAAAGGAGACAGATAATAAGTTATTCAGGAGACAGGTAACTAATCCAAGGTATTGTACCTATTCTTAAATTGTGTGGTCTGGTTACAATAGATTTCATCTTGGGAAGATTTATACTATGGCATATGATATTTTTAATATTACTTAATTTTCCTGGACTGAGGCTCTGTGCCACAACATTGCTTGCCCAGGTTATAAGTGGTAGAATCAGAGAGAGGTTACAGTTCTGTTGATTTCAGAACCTATTCTCTTTCCACATATTAAGATGCCTTTTTCAAGGAAAAAAAAAAAAAGAAAAGAGAAGTCTTGTTTTCTTTTATTATATTTTTAAAGGCCAGATATTTGAAAACAATTCATCTTTTATTATCTATAATAGTTGCAAAAATAGCTCTAGATAGCATTCTCTAAGATTTTAGAATTCTGAATAAATGAAAATAAGTTGCATATAAAATTAAGAACTTATATAGAATATATCAGAACTAGAATAATTTAATAAAGTAAAAATTAGGCCCTTCCTTCAGAAAAATAATTCTGTTTGCATTTCTATTAACAGTCTCTCATTGGAGTGAAATATATACATTTCAACTTAAAATGACTTCCTAGAATATGTTCTTTCTACCTTCATCTGTTAAAATAAACTCTTTTCTTCAACCTCTTTATTTCAAAGTGATGATATCAAAATCTGGCCCAAATTCAGCTATTTGTTCTATTCTATTCTAATATCTTAGACGTGTATCTCTATCTCCATCTTCTCTCTTTAAATTTAACTTGGCTGAAGACCTTGCCAATGAGGTTATGCGTTTATTTCCTAAAATCCTTAAGTAAGGTTGATTTATTGATTGTGCACATAAAGAGGGATTCTATTCTAAGGCCTCTTCTCTTTACTCTTCTTCTTACCTAGGGAAGTTCATCCACCCACTTGAGTCTATGGCTTTCATGAGGAAGACAGATATACTCCACTGCCCCCACTGATTTGCAGGTTAGAGCTTGATGGAAATTTTCCCCTAGATTTCCTTTCATTAGCTCTAAATCGCTCTCTCTTTCTCTTTTTAGAGGTCTCATTCTTGAATTTGTAAAACTCTAAAAGTCAGCCACCCCTTACTCCTATAACCGCCTTCCTTCTTTAATTTTCCCCTGCCACTACTCTCCTTCATGTCGCTCATTGCTTCTACACACAGAGCATGTAATAAAGGTTCTTATTCTTGCTTCTAGCAGCTCTTCTACTCATGTCATATGGCAAGATTTGCATCCTCTTAACATTGCTTAAACCATGACCTACTCAAAAACTTTTGCAGGTCACAGTCTACAGAATCAGGTTCAGAAAAAATCTGCCTTTGCAAGCTGAGCTCACCTTCTCTCCCTCTTCAGGCATACTGGTCACTAGTTGTCCTACAAGATGAATTTTACAATTTTTTGCTTCTGATCTGATCCTTGACTCATATCCTTCTTCTCCATCTTGGATCCGTGACATCATTCTCTTCAACTAGTCAAATCTTACCCAAGATCTAACTCAAATCTTACCCAATTCAATAAGCCCTCCTCAGTCAAGCCTAATAGAAATTGTCCATCCTCTAAATCAGGATTCTGCAAACTACGGCCTGCCAGTCAACTGTGGCCCACACCTGATTTTGTAAATTTTTATTGGGACACAATCACACCCATTTATTATGTATTGTCTATGGCTACCTTTGCTCTACAATGGCAGAATTGAGTAGTTGCAACAGAGACCATATGGCATGCAAAGCCTAAAATATTTATTATCTGGCCATTTACAGAAAAATGTTCATATGTTCAATTCGAGTTTGCAGATTCATAAAATTTATAGAATAATTCATAGAATAACAGAAAAATAATAATAGCTAACACTTTGTAATGATTACTTTGTGCCAGGCACTGTACTGTTTTAAATTCAATATCTTATTGATATTTCACAATAGGTTTATGAAGTCTGATAATACCTCATTTACAGATATGACCCCTCCCTGACATTACTCCTTCTTAACCATATGCTATGCCTCCACTCCTGGCAGTATATAGATTATAAAACAAGTTATGTTTCCCATCTATTTGACAAATATCATTTATTAACTGGTGCTAGGGATAGTGCCAAGCCCATAGTAGGAGTTTAAAAAATACATGGTGAATGAATAAATTAGTTATTTTTCTTTTATGTGTTAACACTCAAACATATAGCAAGCTAACTTGAAAGGGATTCACACAATCTTGTATTTTATATTCTTCACGGTACTAGCAAGATGTCTTTCACTTTGGACTGACTCAAAAATAACTGTCTGGATAATAGATATGCCAAGTAAAAATTCAGTTTTAATCATTCCACTTGGAAGCAAGATCTAACAAGAACATATAGCTCTCAGATGATTCACCCACAGATAAATATGGCTGTACTGTAGGTATAAGTACTGGTTTCCCCCCAAATAAAACACTTACCTTTGCATGATCAATACGACTGCTTAGTTCTTTGGATGCAAATCCCCCAAATATGAGACTGTGGATGGCTCCTATCCTTGCACATGCCAGCATGGTATACATCGCCTGTGGGATCATGGGCATGTAGATAACCACAGTGTCACCCTTCTTGATACCATGGTTGACCAAAACACCAGCCAGCTTAGAGACCTGTAACAATCATTAGATCAGCAAGTTCTGCTTTCTGTAGTTTCTCACCAAATTTCTAAATTAAGGCAGTAACATAAGCAAGGAACCACCCTCTTGCTAGTGGAATTATAGAAGCTACAGCAACACATATTTTATGATAATGATTTAGGTGGTAACAATCAATAATAACAAACATCTGCATTACAATAATTGCTTATAAATCAACTTTGATTTACTATGTCATATGGAATTCGTAACTCAAATTTGTTTAATCATTCATTCTACAGCATATTTACTGAGAAACTACTATGAGCCAATCAGTGTTTGGAGTTGGGAACACACCCTTGAATAAGAAAGACACAGACTTGCCCATGAGGAACTTACATTCTAAAGATTGAATCAGTCAAGTGAATATAAAAGCAAAATAGTTGCAAATATAGATATATGTTCAATCAGCTATTGAAGGACACACGTGTTTATTGAGAGAAAATATATGCATACAAAATGAATGCTTTGTATATTTGAACCAAACATACAAACATCTTTTTCCTTTTAATATGTATTTTTGCAATTTCTAGGAATAAAAATAAAATAGATTATAAGCCTATACATGATATAATTTGTTGCAAGAAACCAATTATAGCAGGCTATAAGAAATATGCCCAGACTTCAGTGAATAAGAAGTTCAACATCCTTTCATTTAAAGGATACATAATGCACACTGTTTTCTGATACATCAGTTAAAAAAACAAGACAAAGATTAGTCTACCTTCGGGTGCTTATAGCAGAGGGAACACTCACAGTAAACAATACACATAATAAATAGGTAAATTATACATTATGTTTAAAGGTAGCCAGTCCCATTGGGGGAAAAGTAGGGCAGAGTAATGGAGTTTGGGAGTGTAGGAGATGAGGTGGATGTAATTTTCAATGGGATGTACAGGGTAGACCTCATTGAGAAAGTGACATTTTCGCAAGGCTATGTAAAAGGTTGAGACTAAATGGATATCTGTGGATATGTTATTTCAGGCAGAGGTAACACCGATCTAAAGCTGTAAGGGGGATGGTTTATACATGATGTGACTGGGGAACAGCAAGGAGAGCAGGAGGATAAGAGTAGAAAGAGCAAATGGGAAAGTGTAGTAGATCAGGTCCAAGAGGTAAAAGGCCTGTATGGGCCAGTGGGCAACTGGAAACACTAAGGCATCCTTTGAATGTGACTGTTCAAGATAATGGAAAGAGAAGGCCTGAGAGGAGGAATTAGGTCACACAGATATTTGTAGTTCCTTTCATTTCACCCTATTTCTACCAATTTCTGAGCAAGTTTAAAGGATTCTGAATCTTGCCTATTTTTTCTTTCTCTGTTCACTTCCTCTGTGAAGATGGGGAAAGATTTGGTCAAAGTTAAGGGCTCTGGTGAAAAAGAGAAAAAAATTTTTAGAACTATTTCAGTGTTTTATTCTCCCTTATATTACAAGCTCTGTAACTGAATGGTATTTTTTTTAAGAACTCAAAGCTGCCTGGAAGAAAGCTACAAGGAAGCCACACTAGAGTAGTACAAATCATGAACCTAAAGTCTACATGGAGCTCAATAATCAAGATAAACACTGCAAAGTGATATACAAACACCTGAGTCCTGCAGAAAATGGCCATGGTCAGCAATCACATTACTGGGTATCCCATTTAAAGAAAGCACTGGGAGAGACCAAAGAGGAAAACCTATTTTATTCATAGTTATAACCTCTGCATCTTAAATAGTGCCTGCTGTTGAGTGAAAATAATCTTCAACCAAGACCCAATCTAGCAATGATTCAGTGACTTTATATTCCAGTCTCAATTCACAACGTTGCTGGAAGATGCCCACAGCTTTTCTTCCTTTGAAAGAAATGAAGTCAAGATATTCAAGCCCGGGGGCCGGCTAGAAAGCTCAGTGGATAAGAGCGCCGGTGTACCACATGGGAGGCCCCGGGTTTGGTTCCCAGGGACCTCTCCGAGCAGGCAGATGGCCTTGAGAAAGACAAGGAGACAAGAAGCAGACATAGAAAAAACACAGAGGAATGGACACACAGCAAGAGCAAGCAGAAAGGGGGTGGGGAGGATGTGTAACAAAAAAAAAAAAAAAAAAAAAGAAATTCAAGACCATTTTTAAAGCAGAAGTCTCAGAATGGTCGGTTATTGGCCAAATGTGGCCCCAAAATGTATTTAAATTGGGGCCACATGTCCTCTTCAATAAAATGAGCAAACATATTAAAATTAGATCTCACATACAAATCCATACTACCAGGTTCTCTTGAATAATTGGAAGATCTAGCCATACTGGGCTTGCGTTCTCCAGTAGCATTAATCAATAGAAGCTGATAATCAGCTGTGTGGTTAGAATACACCATCCCCTGGGGTCACTTATTATAGAACTTGCATTTTTATTTCCTTTCTGAATTTAAAATATATTCTCTCATATTCTGTGTATTTTCTGTTGTGATTATACCACAGTTCCGTAACCATAGAGGAATTGTGATATATATCAACAACTCATTTTTTTCCCAACCACCCACTTTTCCCATTTACATCATCTGCTTTGTGTAGGAGTTGGCAGCCACTGCCCTGAAGAAAACTCTTCATTTAGTCTAATTTGGCTGTACCAGTTCTGTACAACCGCTAGATGGCCCCCATTTGGCCTTCCTAGCCTTGCTTACAGCTACTCCTCAATGTTTTGATACTGTGATAACCACACCAGAGTTTGTCTAAAACAAGAAGTTTACGTGGTCAATGCAGCAGATTTCTTTTTCAGCAATTTCCAGGGCTAAATATCACTCCATTCAGTAAAATCATCCATTGTAACTTGCAAATTAAGTGTGAATACACACACACATATGAGAAAATATCGCATATATCTCATATAATTTCCTATAATTTTTCCAATTGAAGAAAAAGTTATATGATGTGCCATTCACCTAATCCATATTCTTTCTTTTACCTTCTCAAATTGTATTTTCATTTATCACCAGTATGATAGTTTTATACCAGATGCATGCCACTAAATAGATTTTCAGTCTGACATGAAATCATGTTCAGGCCATGCTACTCTGCTAGCCTGAGGAAACCAAGCTTTGAAGACAGCTTAAGGACACAAAATGAGTGTATATGTTTATTTAGATACAATATTGTTTGATTCTACCCTCTAGAGATTATATGAATTGATTGTTATTTTGGTACTAACTTAAAGCCATTTTAATATATAAGTGTCTTGTCATTGATTCAATTTATGTAGTGTCTGCTCTGTGTCTTATACTGAGGTCAGGTCTGCAGATATAAAGATGGGGAAGACATGGTCCTTAAAGCAACAGAATTTGGAATCCCAGAAAAACCCACATAATACTAATAGAAATAATAATGATACAATAAGAAATATGCAAAAAAAAAAAAAAAGAAATATGCATCAACAGAAAGTCATATAATGTAAATGGTATATATGTAAAGTTTATATATCACATACACATATTACATAGATACAAATAAAAAGCCTTACATTTCAGGATTATTAAATTAAAACATATTGGTATGTATTTCAGTTTGCTGAAGGCTGCCAATGCAATATACCTGAAATGGGGTGGTGTTTACAATGGGAATTTATTAGGTTAAATGCTTAAAGTGCTGAGACTGTGAAAATGTCCAAATCAAGGCATCATCAGCGATCCTGTCTCGCCAAGGGTTGGCTGCTTTGACCCTAGACTCCTGCCATGTGGCAAGGCACAATAGTGGCTCTGCTGTCTCTGCCTTCTCCTCCAGGCTCACCTTCTCCCAGCTCAGCTGTGGGGGATCGGGCACATGGCACTCGTCCCTCATCTCTCCTCTCTCCTCCGGGCCTCATAGCTAGTTCTGCTTCAGGCTGCTCATTCTGTGGCTTTTCTCTCTCCTGGGTTCGTTGATTTCTGGAGGCTTCTCTCTGTCCTGCAGCTTTTACTCTGTGTCTGTGGCTTTTTCATTCCTCCATTTATAAAGGGCTCCAGTAAGAGGATTAAGACTCACCCTGGGTCCTCAATCTAATCAAACCCCCTTTTCTGAAGTAATTTAAATTTTTTTAAAAATCCTACCTCCAATAAGTTTACATCCACAGAACTGGATAAGCTCTAAGGACATTATCTTGTGGGATCCACCCAGCTTCAAACTGTCACAGTATGAATAATGAAGAGAATGTAATATAAATTTCATATATTCATTCTGGAAAACCTTCAGTCAAAAGCAGTTTGGAATTAGTATAATTCCATGAAAATATGCCCATGACACAAATATAAGAATTTGTCAAAATTGATCAAAGACCAAATTCTATAGAACAAATTACTACTTGCTACACAAACAGTGTGTCCATCAAAAAGAAATCATGTTTGTATGACAAAGATAGTTTTTATGTCCAAGATGTGTAAAAATACAGCAATGATGGGCAACCTGAGTGCCATGTCAAAGAAATTATATGAAAGAGAAGACTGAGAGAAAGTGTATTTTGAAGCTGCAAAGCTGATACTAATCAATCATGCAAAATATAACTAATTTGAGAATCAAATATAAAAACTTTTTTAAAAGAATCAATTACATAATATCTAAAGAACCAGTTTACTAAAACTGGGGATAAATTACAGCTCTTGGGAATGTATCAAATTTCCCATAGAATGGGATGATTAGCTAAAGTACTTGCATTTTACAGGAGGTAAAAGCCCTCTTTTGAACACTGAAACATATTAAGTTAATAATGAAAGCATGTACACACACACATACATTCACAGCCATGTATTTTATTATTACTTGTATATAACCAGTAAGCCAGGAAAAAATAAGAATTTAGCTCTAAAAAATAGTTTATTCTTTTGGTTCAAGCACCTTATGTGATATGATCCCTGAAAACAATGTGACCTTAAATAAGCTTAAAAATTGAAATGACACTAAAACTATCTTTTTTTTTAAAAGGGACTCTTCCAGGAATATAGATATTTTCATATAGCATAAGAAGTTTCTAGAAATGCAACTTTTTAAGAGAGTGATGATCTATTTCATAAGGAGAGATTTTTCATTGAAAGATGATACTATACTAAGTCAATTTAATTGTGATAGGTTCCTTAATAACAGGAAAGTAGAGGTGGTGTCACTAAAAGAAGAAAAATTTTTCCTCAAAAGATAAAACTGTAACATTTATAAGAGTAAGATTTATTACTACTTATCTAAAACATATATTCCATATTTAAGAATATTAAGTTTTGGAAGAAAAATTATAAAATGTTATCTTAAGTTAAGACAGTTATCTTATCTGATAGTGGGATATAAAACAATTACTAACATACTTCTCATATGAATTTTCTGCTAATGAGAATTAAATACTGTTACTCAGAATAACCATTTTTCTCATTTATATTTTCTTCACAAGATGGTTTCAATCAATATATGGTCATTTTAAGACAATGCATTCAGAAGCAAAGTGAAATGAAGAACTATTTAATCCATTAAGTTCTGGTTCAGAATAACCACAATTTCAATAATCAAGATTAATGTGATTTTCAAACTAAATTTCACAGAAAATTATTCAGTCCTACATTTCTCTATGCATATGTGCTTATAGCCTTGATAAGGAATATGCTCTTCCATTCTTTAATATTCATATCTTGTGACTTACAAATAGATGGTCAGAATTGATCACACATTGAAACAAAGACCATGCTAATTTTAAATCGGTGCTTTTTTTTTAAACAACCAAGCCATTGTTGACAGAGAAAATCATCCTACCTCAAGGAGAAGCCCAAGGTTTAACAAGAATGGCAAATGTAATTGATGCCTGCCATTAACACATGGTGTGACTAAATACATGCAATAAAAAGAGGGAAAGTGTACAGAGAAAGAGTAATTAATGGATTGTCTCAAGTTTGTACCATTTTAACATTTCTTCACTCTAGTTGCCAAAATTCCTAATCTTCATGGTATTTGCCATTTGGCTAAGAAAGTTCAGAATGTATTAAACAAGAATTGAGGATAAAATGAAAGTTGTGAGATGGGCTGGAAAGGTATGAGGAGACTCTATATCAGATCATGAAGAGTCTTGTTTAACTATGTTTTTACTTATCCTAAGAGCAATGTGTAATAAATGAAGTTTTAAGTCTTCCTTAGAAATATGCCCTTTCCATATTCTTACAGTGCAATGATTATTGCATGAACTAGGGTTGTGACACTGGGGATTAAAAGAAATCAATTGATTGGAGAAATATTTTAAGTAGAATGTATAGGAATCGATAATTGATGGGTGCAGGCAACTAGTGGGAGGAAGGGAAGATTAAGAATGGTTCCAAGTTCCTGTCTTTAGCAGTTGGCTGAAAAGTCATGCCATTCACAAAGCTGGAAAATGCAGGAGGAAGAGTGAGCTTGGACACACAGAAATATGAGGTGCTAGACATATAGTATAGATATCTACTCAGCAGCCCTACATATGATGTAAACTTCAGGGAAAAGATATGGTTCGTGATGCCGAATTGGGGAAATATTTTTTTTTAAAAAGACATGATTGGTAGCATTTGCCAATTGGTGGGTGAAAATACTTATGCTATGGCCAAACAATGATTTAAAAACATGCTCACAAAATTCCTGGATATTTAATGATCAGCTCTTTGGCTCCAGCTCAATGCGTAGTAACCATCACATATGTGCCAACAAAGGCTTTAGTAGATGTAATCACCCAGGGAGAAGTGCATTAAGTGAAAAGACAGAAGAGGTAGGCGGTGAAAAGTTGGGCAGAGAAAGCATCAGCTAGGGTGATTTAGACAACGTGGCCAGCAAGGTAGACGAAAACCAAGGGTAGAGCAGGATGGAGGAAGTGAGTGATCAGGAATGTCAAACATGATCAAGAGATTGAATAAAACATTGAACATCCTGTAGAATTAATAGTAAAGAGCATATTCATGGCCTTGGTTAGAGCAGGGTCAGAGGCAAAAGCAAATTGTAGAGGGTTTTGGAGCAAGTTGGAGGTAAGGTAGTAGGAGAAGACAATTA